>JABCKI010000432.1:0-12956 GCA_018282025.1 Sphagnurus paluster
TCTCTGAATTTTCGCCCAATATATCCTGTCACGCTCAATCACGTGACGTTGGCGGGACATGGATGTCGCCTACCTTATGCATGGTTCCTTGCTCCCTTACGTATACTCGTAACTCGTCTTCATTAAGATTGTGCAGCTGGACAGGCCCTAATAGTAACACAAATTGTATCTTCACACAACCTGAACATGTTTCAAGAGTTCTTCGACGAGCAGGAATACATCGAAAGTCTACAAAGGTTCGAGGAATGCCGGCTCCTTCCCTTTCACCCCGCAGTAGCGGCCCCAAATCCGCAGTACATCGACCCAAGCGCCACTCTCCTCCGACGATCCCAGGATAACCCATTCGTAGAGGCTCATCTGCGCCGGGTGAGCCCGTGGCTAATCTACAGGCAAAGCCTAAACGGTACCCTGGCTCCCCTCCAGAATATGCCGATTGAAATTATCCTCGAGGTCGGACTCAAATGAATCACATCCGTAAAAAATAAACTGATAATATATCCGGCTTGCAACAGGTCTTCGAAAACCTGCACCCCATTGACGCTTATCACCTGACACTTGCGGTTCCCCAAATTGGTGATATCATCGGTGAGCGCGATGGCGATGGGCCATGGGAGAAGGTGTTTCTCCGCCATCCAGATGTTCCAACCGCGACGGAGAGCATGCCGTGGTCCGAATGGGTGGCGTTATTATTTGGTCCAACTATCTGCGAGTCTCCGGTACCGTTGGTTTTTTTGTTATTGGCAGCGAAGACATCGACTGACACATGTTGCAGGCCTGCGGGCGCAAGGCGATGTTCGACTTTGCAGTGCTGAAGCAATTTTGTACTGAATGCATGGACCGAGAGTGAGTCTGTGCACTTTGTGGTGCTGCGTCTCCAATCCGACTAACCAACATAATAAAATTAAAATCGACTCCTGATGCAGGCTGCTAAGTGCCACATCTTTGGCGAATAAAATAATGCCAAGCATCCTGACTTCCTTTGACGACAAGGCAAAGGTGCGACAGATTGTCTGTCACACCCTCTTTTTAGTCCCTTCCACCCGCCGAAGTAGTTGCGTTACCTCCCCTCCCCTCATCCGATCGTTTGCCACTAACCGACGACCGCAGTAGGCGAAAGCTACGACGAGGACGGAGAACCACGGTATTACCATCCAGATCTCTTGGGGTGTGCGCTCTCGGTAGTCGCGATCCACCTTGACATCGAAGGCGGGGTGCCTGAGGTGGTGGAAAATGCCAAGCGCCACCTCGAGGACGAAGTAGCGGACGTGACTCACTTCCTGGCTGTGGGCTTTCATTATTTGCCTGTCTATGAGACAGCTTAGGGAAAGCGTAATAGGTCGCGGGCATATGGACAAAATGGGCACACGATACCATGCGTTGGTTGTGGAAAGAGAAGGACCAGACCTGCTCTTCGCTGCGTCGAACGTAAGCCCTGCGTAACCCTCTCCTCCCCAACTGAAACAAATCAATCGTTTGGTCTGGTGCTACTTATGTACTATAGGATCACCGCCCGCCTGATTGCCCAAGGCTACGACCGTAATACACTCAGGGAGCTTGAGCAGAAGAACCTCTTCTCGGCCAGAATACTTTCCACTCACAGTAAGTGCAACATCCTTGGCTCTGAAGCAACTTTACCATCGATACCCGATACCAATACTCACGAACGTGTCCATTGGGCAGCCTGGACACAATTCCTGCACAGGCTCAAGGAGGAAGTCTGCAGAATTTGAACTGTAGTTGGTAGTTATCAAGTTGACCAAGAATAATATAAACTAGTGTGCGTCAGTATGTAGCATATGGTAAGTGTTGGAAGTATAGAGCGACGTCTGTAAGTATATATGTGTAGAGTGTCCATCGTTAGTCTGGGACGAGTCAATTAGAAAATGATCTGTCTTCTTAAACGATCAGTTGAACTAAATTTGATAGAGTTGTGGCACAAGCACCGGAATCTGATATCTGAAGGCCGAAACGCATCATATCAAGCCTAGCTGTGAATGTGATGTATCATGTCTTGTACAGTGTTTCACCACTCCTTGATACAACCAAATGAAGATGCGTCTCGGAAAAACTATTTTACATAACAAAAGAAAAAGAAAAAGATATGAAAGTGTACATGCAGCTCTCATCATGAATATTTAATACCAAGACTGTTTATCGAGGGTGGGCAATGTAGGCGATGGAGGAAATCAGTCGGGAAAGCTCTTATCAGCACGAAACCACTCCTCGATACAGTCACATCAGCGTGACTGCCAGATCCATCCAACTCACCAAATCCCTGTCTTCCCCGCTGTCTGTGTCCTTCAAGTCGTCGTTATCAGCTCCAGCGTCTCCATGGCACCTTTCTTAGTCAAGCTTTTGGCTTTAGATGCTTCTGCTTTTGGTTTGGGTGGCTTGTTCCAGCCTGCCGTAGGTGTAGTGTGACCTACTATTTTTGTAGAAACCGGAGATGGACCTCGTTAATGAGTGCCATCCTCAACATTGAGAAGGCAAGAGAGGTGATCGGCTTCGACGAACACAAGCTTTCGATGATTGGAAAGAAAATTTTAACTAAAATTCTGTCCGTTGAACTCGATGACGGCGTAGTACACAAATGAAAATTGGGAAATTGCAAATATTCTGACTGATCCATCCATAGCTTGTGTTCAATAGCAGCAACGATTACAATACTTGTAGATCGGATACATATAAAAAAACTCTTTCGTATGCATAAAACTCCGAGAGAGTTGATCAGAAGATAGATGAGAAATCGGGCCTTGTACAAAGGAGTGGTGGTGTATCAAGGAGTGGTGAAACACTGTAGATATAAGAAACTGGTGAAGTATCGATTCTTAGAATAGCACGGTGTTTATCAGGGATGGAACCGGCAAGTTCAATGAACCATGTCATCAAAAATACCAGTATGAATCTATCTGGTATCACAACCACCCCACTCAATGGACATCCCATGTCGCACGACATGGATCCCAACAAGCCTTCGAGTATACGGAGTCTTTTCATCACAGCCTCCTTCGATACATGTACAGACGCCTACCACATCATCGCAGCGGCATAAAAACGTCCACGCCATCCTCAAGCGCCACACTAACCCCAACCAGATCCACGTTTTTTTCCGCAGGGGCTGCCAAAGGGTATATTGAAGTTATATTTACACCAACGCGCAGCGACCGCCGACAGCCCGACAGCCGCATCACTGCGCGCTGCCGGCACTGGGCAGTAGGCACAGGGCACCAACAATAGCAACGGCCGATCAGCTGCGCAGCCTGCGCTGCAGCCGGATAATGTGAAATGTATAAGGTATAGGTGTAGGCGGGCGTGGGTCGGTACATAACCTATGATGTTTGTTTCGAAAGCAAGAGCATGGAACACGGGACACGGGACACGGAACAATGAACGGCGCGGTGAGTAAGCGAATGGACGGATGGAGGGGGTGAAGGTGAAGGTGAAGTGTGGGCGTGGGGGAGTGTCTATGTTTATGTTTATGCGTGGCAAACAGATATGTATAACGTATATCGTCGTGCGTGTGGGGAGAAAGGGAGGTGATTAGGATTAGGCGGGGTGCGTGCGGCGTTGAGTATGCTGGGGTGGTCAAGGTGGTGTGGTGTGCGGTGTAGTTGCGAGCTGGTTTCCATTTTGAAGCAGGTTGGGGGGAGTGGATGGGGTATGCGTATGCGCGTGGGGGGGCTCAGGTGGTAGTAGTAGTCAACATCAGCAACGCTCAGGTCGTTCAAAAGCCAAAGCGGAAACATGAAATGAAGGTGAGCGCTCATGACGCGCCTTCCGGCGCCCGCCCACCGACCGAGTCGTACTTCGCGTGGTATGCATTTCCTGGCGATGGTCGGGTGTACGGCATGCTCTGCATCGTGTCCAGGTGGAGGTTCGACCGTGACTTCGCCAGGATCTCAGAGGCAACCTCCTCGCCGTACTGTTCCGCCAGCTGGCTACAGGGCGCGAGTCAGTATCGATTTCCACATACAAGACCCGGAACCTACTTGGCGTAGTTGTCCATGATCACGGCCATACTGCTCAGCGAGAGACGGTACGCCTTGGGCATCATGCCCTTGCCGAACCGGTATGTCACATGGTTCGAGCACAGCAGGCCCGCGAGCATGACGAGGATGTGCAGCGGCACCAGCGAGAACGACGCGATGTACCACCGCCGCAGCACCATCCGCTCAAAGTCGAGATAGGGTTTCTTGCAACCGTCGAGGACGGAGCGCGCGTAGCATGTTTGGGTCACCGTCGCCTCGACGAAGGGGGAGAAGTACCCGCAGCATTCGAGCTGCGTCTGGATGCGCGCACGGCCTTGCGGGCCCAGCTCGCGCGACCACTGTGCGTTGATTTTTCCTTCGAGATTGAATGCTTGGCGCCGGTACGAGATGTACCCTGGAACGACAAGGAAAGCGAACGTGATCCACAGGAAGAAGGTATACACAGCGAGGAAGGAACGGTTGTTGAGCAGCACGCCAGCCCACCCGATTAAACTGGTGAACACGCCGAAGGATGCTGCGAGTGTCGAGACGATGAGTTCTGGCTGGTTGCCGACACGGACGATGTCTGCGTGTGTCCAGATGTTGAACCATGTGAGTAAGCAGAAAATGAGCGAAAGGAGCGAGTACAGCGTCAGCTGGGGACAAGTGTTAGCAGATAAATGGAAAGATTAGAGACAAGGACGCACACAAATGTTCGCAAAGAACAGTATCCACTTGAATCTATTCCACCGCAACCGCTTCTTTTTGCCACCATTCTTGCCACCAAACACGGGAGCGTCATAGTCGTCGTCGACACCCATGCGGGCCTCTCCACTTCGAAAGGCCTCGACGCCGCCGCCTTGCTTGGGGAAGCCAGGATCGATATCGCCCTTGCCGCCCTTTCGCTTGCGAGTAAGGCTGCCGCCTGGGGCCAAAAGCGTCGCAGAGAACTTGGAGGGGAGGTAGTTAACGCTGAGGGAAACGGTGCTGCTGGCGCTCTGGCCATGCGCGATGCCAGCGTAGGGGACATTGAGGGGCCCGCCGCCGTTGGAGTCGCTCAGCATGTGACGTGTCGAGCCGGCGTGCGAGTACGCCGAGTTGGCGTGCGACGAGACAGAGGCTGGCCGCGAAGATCTGGGATGCATGGTGAGCACGCGATGAATGTTTGTAGCCTTGGGAGGACGTACGGAGAATTGTCCATCTGAAGAGCAGCAGGAGGAGAGGAGAATCAAAATGGGAACCGCAGTCAGTGGAAGATCATTTAGTAACACGTTGCGATGAGAAAAGTTCTCATGCTTGTTACATACCGGATGCGGGCTGCTTGAGCGTCCTCTTCGATGCGAATTTTCGAGGTACGTGGACCAGACACGCTGCATAGGCTATGGATTGCGATGGTAGTACAGACAGGGCTATGAACAGGCGCAGCGATCTCCAGAATCACAATACCCACCCAGTTTCTATTTCAACCGACATATGGTTGTCTGATGGCCGGACTCTCCATCATTCCAGCTACCAGCGACCCACCCGCCGCAGTCTTGTATAAAACGAGAATAAGCACTGCGGGGGACGGTGTGTAAATCGTCTAAAAATGTACGGAATTTCTGAGAAAGGGATGCATGAACTTGGCATGAACCAAGGATGAACGAATATCCAGATCCCATAGTGACCCGATGGGTTTCCGCGTATACGCTACAAGTCAGTCTTGGCAACACTCTTGGCTAGCCACTCCACAAAGGGAAAGCTAGACGAGGACCAGTCAAGGGGGAATTAAAGTCGTGCATTCATAACCTGAAGGGTTGCCAAACTTGATATCAACGTTAGAGCTAACCTGATCGCTCGCGGGAAAACTACCACGTCGGACCACCCTTGCACAGATTCTGTAAGATTCAAGAATAAAACAATAATCACATGCATAAAGACCTATAGCCCACATAATTTAGTAAGTGGGTGCTTGGGCGAATTCATTAACGGTGGCGCAACGATCGCCGCGTAGCACCGCGAAGATCGGCGTACTGGAAATATTAGCATTTTAGAGGGTAGGAGATACAAAAATACAACCGAGGCACGAATGTGCCCTCGCGAGTAAGAATGTCCACAATTCATTCAAATAGGAACCGAAAAAAGGAGGGACATCATGAACTCAGATAGATAGATGTAACTTCCATCTTGAATGATGGTCTAGTATTGGTACACTAGCCTTTTTTAAGCAGGGATGAAATTCAAGATGAAAAGTTCGATTAGCATAAATGAGCTCTGTCATAGTTAGACTGACATCATGCTTAGCAGCGCGCCCCACAGCGCCATATGAAGCTAGTCGATTGATGAATCTCGGGTATTTTGCGAGGCGTGGATGGGAGGCTGAAGTAACAATAATTCACAAATGGACGGCAAATGATATGGGGTAGGTGTGTACTTAATCTCATCTGGACCCCGCCGTAGTACAGCGCACTAAAATTGCTCTACAAATGTAAATACATCCTAGACAATAAACTAAAAATGAAGTTCTTTAGTCTTGGAAACGCTGCGCAATCGTCGCTCCTTCAAAAGAGCTGGAAACACGACCAGGTTGCATAAGGAATTACCTGACATCAAGGTGTGCGCGCGGCAGCCCGAAATGCCTTGTATCAGCGGTGGATCAATTAGCAAGACGACAAGCGTGGTGCGGCGTCGGCCCACTGGCAAGGCGTCTTTATTCCATGTCTACGCTCTCTTGAAATAATGTGACTCTAATTATCGTCGTCAACAAGTTAAATGATGATTGAGTTGCGTAGTAGAGGACTTCCATCAAAATCTTGTAGGCCCCATCTCGCCTCGCGCGTACCTGAGGAGCAGTTAAATCGCCGTATAACGAAAAGAAGAAGATGAGTCATACATCATTCAGGGAACCATCGTATGCGAAACCCCATGATGGAGGTATACAGAGTGGTGGGAGCTGTTTCCTGACCAGGGGGAATGACACTAGTATTCTCGATAATCGGCCATTTCCATCCTGAAAGAGACCAAAATTCAATAACGCATACTCGTTAAAAACATATTAATCCTACCTCAAAGGGATGGATCGTAATGAAGACATGACTGATCCACGCAGCAGCGGCAAATGGGTCGATGTCGGGTTGTCGTACTAGGTCCTAACAATTCATCGTGAGTTTCCCGATATTCGATGACGCCGCGTCAAGGATAGGTACATTGAAGCGCGAGCAGAATGTTTTCAATTCTTCATCGACCTCGTCCCACGGGCAGAATTGAATATTGGTATCCTTGGACTTGATGACAACGTTCACGCGGGACATTTGCCGCGTCACGCCGATATTGGTGTACGAGATAGTGCTCCCCTTGGGTGTGCTGCAGCTCATGACTTGGCAAGTCTTCATGGGCTTTTTGTGAAGACCGCAGATGACCTCTGGAGTCAGCTCGAACGAATCAAGCTTTGCAAGGTCAAGCATATCCATTAGGGCCTGCAAGGGATTCTCAGTCGTAGAATATGTGAAAATAGACGAGATATTCACCGCATAAGTATCCTCAAGAATGGACAATGCATCGGCGCGATTCCGCACTGCACCCCCTACGGGATCGTTTTCTTCTATCAAACCCGCTCCTTCGTCGCGGAAGCCGTGGTAAACTATATCTTCAGCATCCTAATGGATTTTTTGAGTGATCGTGAAAAAAGCGCTTTGGTGTACTTACTTACAGATGGACTAAAAACGAATGTCCCTTCAAGGGCATTGGTCTCGAGGCAATGCAAAATGAGATAGCGGTCAGTCTGTTTATGCGCAGGATCAGAATTTGCCCATTGATCTTTCAGTTCAATCAAGCGGTCTGTTTCTATTCTGCATAGGGGAAATTTGCTGTCCATCTCAATGGTCGATCGCCAACGCTGATCCGGAGAGAAGTCTGGCGTGGTCTTGTAGAATGTCACTGTAAGAATGGATGAGGACAGCTTCATTCGATTTATGATAGTAGAAAACTTTCAAAGCTTCTGTTCGTCTTCAGCAATCGTGCGTTGGGTTTCCTTGACCCAGTTATCAAATTCTGCATCTTGCAAAATGGCTTGGAGCCACCGATGTACTTTTTAGTCGTTCGAAAGGCTTGTAAATAGATAGACTGACTTCTTTATACAAAGGCATCGCAGTGGAGCAGCTATTCAAAGCCATTCGCATGTCCGCAACACGCAACAAGAGATAGGGAACCCGATGGCTTTCGAGGAGCTGTTCCCAGAGCCGTGCAGACCTGGCGCATTCGACGGTGTCACTAGATCGCACCTGAATCGAATCCTGAAGCTTAGATGAAAGTAAACCTCCCAAAGTATCGATTGGAAGCTGCTATAGTGCATAAAATTGTTAGCGTGGCGTGCCATACCTCAGTCATGGACTTTCGACTACACCATGACTATGGGCTGCCGAAGATGAGGGCGTTTCTTATTAAGAAAGGACAAGGACGAAGTATGGAGCTCGAACATGGTGCCAAAATAATGGTTCTAGAATAACCAACAGTGCGGAGGAAGCGCAAGCGTAAGAAGACCTGTCGGAAGCCGGATGTCAGCCGGGACGACCTGTTTTCTGGAGGGCACTGCAGCCAGGGTACCGTTTGGGATTTTTCAGAGGATAAAATAGCAGTAAAGTGCGGACCTTCATTGAAATTGAACAGGTCCTCTTCGTTTGAGAATTGAAGAGGATAATCAAGCACTAGAGGAAGCAAGAGGAGCTCGATTCCTCGATCACGGACGTGGTAAGGGTCGGGTTGATCTGGGGGGGAGAGCCAAAACAGGAAGGCTGTCGTGGGCTATTTGGCAACACGGCAACACGGCATGCTAGTCGGGCGTTGTCGACGCGTCTCCACTTAAGGACCCGCGCGTTCATCGATATATCCTCCATAACCATAAAATAGTGAATTGATCGTATGAAAAATAATATGTACCCTTTCAGTCTCATAACTAATCTTTCCATAAATATCATAATTTAATCAACACCGACCACGGCTACAGTGACGGTGGATATTCCATTGACCAAGCGCCCTCTACATGCGAACGGATATTCCGATTCCCGGCGTGGTATTAATTCCCTCCTCTCTATCTGTGAACATTGTGGTGTGAATCTCCTCACACATTGCAGTTGGCCTACTCATCCTTTGAAGAAAATGATGGGCAAATCCTTTCATTCGACTTCAAGTTACTCAAGCACATAACCAATATAGTATATCTATTCATCGATACATCCTCAACTGAATAACCTTGGAGCCTCAGGCCTCAGTCTCGACTCTCTATGACTTGCACAGCAGCCACCGCAGCCTTGCCGATGCTTTGCCGGCAAGCGCAAAGTTCCGTTTTTACCCTGACGGGTGGGCCGCCCCACGTCCAAGATCGGTGGATCTGGCACCCCTTGATTTGGGGGGAGGTGCTTTCACGTGGCTTGATCAGTGTCTGCGATTTTGATCTTCGGGACCTTGTGGTTTCCCTCCATTCTTTTGTATTCGGAAAAAGGAGACATAGTCCTACATGTGTATGAATTTTGAAGCCTATCTGAGGGCAGGGAGAATAGGAAAATGCGATGCAGCTACTTTTTTTGAAACTCCCAAACAATGATAGTACGGTAACTAATGGAAGCTGGCACGAGGGTCCAAATTTCAAAATACGGTAAAATCTGCGATTTTCGGATAGGAAATCGCCATTTTTGGCCTCTAAAATACGGTAATTTCATTGGTGGAGCTTCCCGAGGCCTATCCATGTGGCTTTGGAGTCGAGACTGAATAATTTACCCACGGAAATGGAGCGAATACTGGAACTTGTCCAATCCCTTCGTTGAACGTGCTGCAGCTGCAGCTTGCCCACCCACATCAGCTTCATGAATTGACACTATGAGGCTATATCTATACTACTGTCCTCGCTCTTCCAGCATGCTCGAAACTGCAGCCATTACCTTCCACAGTTCATTTCCGCGGTGTGTCTGTCCTATGGAAATTTTTTGGTACCAAGGTGGAGTCGCGGCGATTTTCTCGTATGGCGAGTCCCCATTACAACGTCGACTATTCCTTTTTCTGACTGCACTTTTAGTTTTTAGTCGTTCTCAGGAATTCTATTGCATTTTCAAGGTTCATTTCGGCCATATTAAAGTGGAACGGCGCTCGCTCTTTTCTAACACTCCTAGGGGTCGTTATTGGCCTGAAATCGACCGACCCTCTCCTCCCTCTCTGTCTTTGTGGCTTCCTCATGATCCCCCAGACCCTCTCTCAATTCTCACCATCTAAGAAATGAACATACGAAAACCCTTGCCCCCGTATGCCACACTTTCAACTTTTGCCTGTAAACGTCAAGGGCTACTTTTCACAGACACTCCATCAGTGATTTTCCTTCCTCTGTCACTCTAATCAACGTTAATGTTCATCCGCTGTCAACCTGCCAATCAGTGAACCTACGTCTTTCGCCGGTGTGTCTTTATAGAGTGGTGCTCGACTAGGGCCCATGATTCTCCCTTTTCCGCACTCCCATATCTTGCTATTTGAATGTCCTGGATCATCCGTCCTTTTTTATCCCATCCGCCGCCTACTTCTCACTTCCTCATGACTACTTCAGATCTTGGCCAACGGAAGATGGAGGCCCAACTAGACAACGACGTGTGCAACCCTCTTCCGCTTATCTCTACACCGACCTCCCTTCATTCCATCGTATCCGAATTGGATGCCTATCGGACGTCACCGTCATTCAGAGTGTCACGTGCCGTTTGCCACTCTCAATTGGGTTTCGAGGCCCGCAATCGCTTTTTCGCTATATCACTGCGCGCCCTACGAAGCATCCATTAGCATGAACTACCAACGTCAATCTTCCTTCATTTGCGCGTCATACGATTGGGCACTCCGCCTCGTCCAGCTCTTCAACGGCGCGGGGCTTCTACTGCTCCTGGAGCTGGGTACCACAATATTCCCGCGTCCGGGTTCCAACGGTTTACAACCACTACAACTCGCCACAAACCCCCAGCCTATCCAGGCTGAACTCGACGCGGAGCTTAGCCGTATAAGGCAGCAGCTCTCTCTCGCCCGTGAACATCTCAATACCAGTGCCTTCGACGCTGAGTGGGACGCCTTGGCGAGGTATGACCCGCTCTAGTGCGCAAAGTCCTCGCACTCATGAGAGAGTATAGGCTCCAAATGCGTGCAGATATACTCCGCGAAAGGACAGCGCAGGCAGGGGGTTCCGCTTGGGGTGGCCTATGCGCCCTTATATTGGGCCTGCATTTCGATATTATTTTGTGCCTGGCAGATGCACTTGCCTTGAACGTTTAGGTTCAGGTGTGTACTGGATATCTGGTCTTCGAGGGCATACGTTTACATGATTCATGGTAGGATTCCGCTAGAGGGATTTTGGTGGCGGAGCGCAGGGGGGCTCTGCTGCCCGACGGCCGAAGAAATTCTCATACTCTGAAGTATCGATAGCGTTCTATTATTTACTCATATCTTCAAACCCGACATTTATTCTTCATCCATTGCCAACACTAGATGACAGTACTTGTTTGCCCGTAATCATAACAGCATCCCGATACTAGTCTGACTTGAGCACGACATCCCTTTGCTGGCAAAGAGGGTGAATTGTTCATGTTCGACTCGCAATCTTCAACAGATGATATCATTTCGTCATAATCATCCCGCCGTCGTCCCTGTTTCAATTCTTGGTTTCTCTATCGAACAGAATCTGGAACATAAGCCCAAACCTTGTTCATGTATCGACTTGCAAACCAACCCCGTAAAAATCACTTCTAAACTACTATCAAAACTTCGCATGCCCGTCCGAATTCTGGAACTGATAAGCTCTCTGGGAGAATCCTTGCTTCACAAATTACTACTTCGGAGTCTCGAAGGTCCTTAATTGCCTAGAAAATTTATCTGGTGAGCCTTGCAAATGGATGGAATGAGTATAGTTTATATACCTCGCGTAATATGTCTTTATTTCCTTTATGATGGTAACAATGACCTGCATTCCCTTCATATATGTGCAGCTGAGGGAACTTGATTTTAAATGTGTCGAAATGGTCAAGGATATCCTTCTATTGAGATTATGAGCATTGTGCGATTGAAGTGATGAAAAGTGGGGGTATATGATCGTACCAGGCAAACGAGCACCTGCTCAGCCCACTTAACCGGTCTAATTAGACAGGTAAGTAGGTGCCCTCTTACCCGTCTAATTAGAGTTAGTTGTGTTATGTACCTATGTTGCCAATAAATGTTGATTAATTCTTGGGGACTTAGCCAGAATTTAAGTACAGTATGGGCTGACGAGCTCCGAGAATGTGATGGCGCTATGTCCATCACAAAGTTAAGCAATGTCCCCCGCCATCAATTATTGTGCTCATCGTCTCTCACAGCGAGCACAACACCTGCCTAAAAAGGCTTAATATTTTTTGGCCAGCACATCCCGGGACAATTGGCCACGTCACCACCACTGGATCTTGACATCATTGCAGGATGCATGCCAACCATTCTCGGCAATGTCCGGCACCCTTGCGCTGGTTGTTGCGCGTGACGAGCTCCATTTTACGACCATTCCTACATCAAATTTGCTGATTTCTTTTGCTCATCCTTTAAATATTTTTAATTAACTCAATTATATAGTACAATACATGATATTAAGCTGTTTAAGAGGGCATAAAAGCAGTGAGGAGGAGCACATGGCTCCCCACCATGCATCTGCACATGTATGTCTAGGTGTAGGGTGATAAAGGGTAAGAATTAATTATTTTGCCTAGATTAGGCCAGTGGTATATGCCACAGAATCAGTGAGGGGAGGAGGAGGAGGAGGATGATTTGGGTGCTCAGACCATAGTGGGCAGGACATACACTATGGGAGTCAGCTGGGTTGATAAACAACCTAGTAATACAACCTGTTCATAGGTTGATGTTGACGAAGCTCAAGGTTGATAATGATCCGCCTTAGGTTGATAAATCCCCATGTATTTAGGTTGTTTATTTAGGTCAAAAAGCAACCCTATTTCAGCAAATTCAACC
>JABCKI010000433.1:0-12951 GCA_018282025.1 Sphagnurus paluster
CCGGTTTGATATCCTTTCAAGCCTCAGATCATCCTCACATTTATCGAAAAAGCCAGCGACTTCAGAATGACTATTGACTGTGCGACGTTGTCAGTGCGCTGCACGTGCATACTTTCTCGGCTCGGGCTCCTCGGCCAAGGTCACGGTCTGACCTCTTGACGGCGACAATGACCCCGTCAATCAGCGAGAATTGTCTGACCCCGACAAACAGACAGGGGGTCAGGCTTGTCGGTTCCATCACTGGTCACATTGGATGCCGGCTGAGTCTCAATTTTCAGCCTCATGTCATCCTTCGACTTCGACTTCGACTTTTTTGCTTCGACAACTTTGAACGCGGCTAAGCGCGTCCGAGTGTCGGCTATGAGGCCTGAGGACGGGCCTGGAGAGTTCGATGCGTGGTTTCACGAAGCCCTAGGTTGCGTCAGGGACCTTTGAAGGATGAAACAAGGGTACTTTTAACTTGCAAACAGTTGCAGTAGGCCAATCTGTCTACATCCCACCCGTTGAACATTATCCTCGACTAATACGAGGTCTAGAGAAATCATCATGACATAACTACATAAAATAATTTAAGTCAGCTGCTCAAACCCTCTTAAGCTAAGTTACAGTAGTATACTTGTCTGAACTTTATGTGTCATCGATGGCGAAGTGCCCAATAAGGTTTTACCGCGGTCGATGACACGCCTCATGTCAATGCCGCCTTGCCGAAGAAACCATCTTGTCCCTTCGTCGTCCACGCAAGCCATGATTGAATATCTTCACCCGATCTCCACTGATTGTTGAGCCTGCGAGCTTTTTGCCTGGACATACTCCGATGGAACGAGGTCATACCGTGCTCAGTTCCACGAACGATATCGATGTCAAGGATATCGCCTGCAACGACCGCACAAGCAAACGTCCCAATCCGGAACAAAGAACTTGCTCTGCAGGTCTTGACACGCTCCCGGCCCTCTCCCGCAAACCCAAATATAGGTTTTGTTCTAGACTAGGCGTTCCTGTAGTGGTCGTACCCAAGTACAATGACTGTCACTGCTGTCACTGCGAAAATAGCACCCTGCCTGATAGGCGCTTCGGGGTCACTCGTCGGACACACACAGCCCACTTTGAATTTAGCTTTTGATGTGAAAATCGCTTTTGAAGACGTCACTCAGGACCCACGGCGAACATAACCACTTTTGGGCGATACCTTGTCTCTTCAACCCTTGTAAATATATATGCTGGACTCATGCAAGACGAATTCCTTGCACTTTGAACCTCTCGCGCCCGCCTCCAGCCAAGCCTCCAGCAAGTGTCGTTAGCCACATCCACCCCTACTTGTAGGGACCTACACTTCGTCGCGAAAATGTTGCCAAAGCTTTGGATTTGCCTATTTTCTGTATACAGTGAGTCTCTTTGCTCACTTGACGCAGTAACACTGCTGAACTGAGGGCTATCAGTGTTCTGTGCTGTTTCTGCGTCCCCTATACCCGTTACTCCCCCATTGGACGTTGAGGCAAGGACTGAGGTGCGTCTAAAATCCCAATATTCGCGGTATGCATACTGACAAAACTTTTTCCGCGATTCAGCCCGACCTCTCTTCTCCCTTGATCCATCCCATCGCTCGCGAGCCACTCCCCTCGCCCATCTGCCGTTACAATTGCCTATAGAAGGTACGCCCATGCTGTCTTACAGCTTGCTAAATTTCTTATATCCGTTCCTCCTTAGGCCTGAAGCTTTTACCTAGGCTTGATGCCAGGAGCTATCAGCCATAGCCATCAATCCTACACACCACTGCTCCTACCTTATTAGCCTTGAATCTCCGGCCTCGCTGCCGCCACGCTCCTTTTTACCCCAACCTGTCCGCTCGTTTTGAATCCACTATAACCACCATCACTCGTATATTTTGCTCTTGTTTTCTTATCGTTGTTATGCTTGTAGCGTAGTCTTGCCACTGTTACCCTGGACACGACCAGCTGTCCAATAATGTTGTGTTGTTCTGTATCAATAATGTTCGTCACATTTAGAGGTTTTTGTACTGTTAGCATTCGTTCATGCAGTGTACGATACACGTATCGTTGTAGAACACAAGTTGCTTGCCATGTTGAGACTTGATGTGCGCCACAATGTTGTATTGGATGATTCTATTCAGCTGGCTCAAGGGAACAAGCCTGCCGACCACTGTCTGCCAATTTTATGTATCCTTCAATAGTTTGCCATCGTGCTACTTGGACGCATGCTTATGGAGACAGAAGACATCATAAAAGTTGGATATACAGCCATCTGAGCATAGGCTAATTTCTAGTTGAATAGTTAATCATATCCTAGTTCGAGTGTCCATTCAAGTAGATATTGCAGATATTATGATTGTTAATAACCACGTGGTTTTTAACTTCACGATCCCGTCGGCTTCGACTGCCCTGACGACTACTGCGGCTCCGGCTTCTACCACCGTCGTGAGGACTGTGGCTACTGCTTTGGCTTCGACCACGCTGAGGACTGCGGCCTGGGTGACGTACTACTAGTAGTCTACTGGAGCCCGCAGGGGGACGTGATGTGGACGAATCGGGAGCAGGTCGAGTCAAGACCTGGTGATCTGCTTTGGCACTAGACGGATTCTGCGGTGCCTCAGGCTGAGCGTTCCTGGAAATATTTACAACAAGTTAATTTATACCAGACATGCCAACGTGGGGCACAGCAACACTCACCGTCGTTTCCGCTTCACAGCTGCGCTTGGGCCCTGTTCATCATCATTAACAGTTAGGGATTCGTTGCTTACTGAGTCGTCGGCGTTGGCGTTACTGCAGCAATGTCGACACGTGGATCAAGTGAAGTCGCAATACAAGACCTACGATCTTTTCCTTTTCCCAGACGAACTACAGGGAGCTTGATCCTCTTGACCCTTCTTATTCTTATTCCGACGTGCACTTTATGTGGACAAATAGGTGTTTATTAGCTGTCACAGAAGCACTGATTACAACACTGAACGTGAATCGAACGCACCCAGCCATTTTAACAACTATGAAGCTGGTCAACGTTGAAGGGGAGGGTGCGATCTGGCGAGGGGTTTGTTGTACTAGCGAGCGCGTTTTACATAAATAACCTAGATACTTGAGCCGAAGACGAAGAACGCATTGAGTTTACGGGCATCCTCGGTAAAAATTGGTGGAATACAACGCGGCGACGCTACAACAAATTCGTGTCCTCTGATAATCTGATCACCGCGCCCGACCTCTTCTTGAGCGCGTCTAGGAATGTGTTAAGCCCTCTAATAAAATTTCGCCCTCACTCTGCATCATTTGTGATTTCAGCAATGCAGAAATTTTATTATTGGTTAGTTGAAAACCTGCGCCACAAGCCCTTCGCATGGGTGCATAATAGGCCTGAGGGATAATGCGCGTGGTTGATCATGGTGAACACTTCACCTACGCTGGAACTTTCAAATCTAATAATGGTTGTGAAGAAAAAAGTACTCTCCTCGTGGAATAGTCATGACTACCTGAAGTTCCTCAACTGAAACTGCGCGAAAGCGCACCGTGATGCCTGGCAATCTTCGATCCAGGGAGTTACGTTGAAGAAATATGGTATTTTTTGCCACATATAATGGTAGGGCGCTGCTTGAGGCCAAATATATGTTGAAGTTGGTGCAATGGTCACTTGGGTTGCTTCAGGCCATATATTCCCAGGATGGTAGCGCCACTCTAGCATTTTCATTATGGTTAGTTAGAAAGGCAGGAACATGCCATGATTTGGATTTGAAAGGGTTACACCTACTTGGGTAGGGGTAAACTTGAATACTCATGGGAGGCGCTGACGACTCAATCTTCTTGATCCGGATACAACATCTTGTTGCGATGACAGTGTCTCTGGGGCTTGGGCAGGCTTGGGCGCAGTCAGGACAACGACAGAAATGCCAATACCCAAAAGGCATCGGTATTGCCAGGACTGCTTTGTGCCGTTTCCCGTTTTTAGTTACCTATTATCTAGAAGTGCCACTGCCCTAGACCCATAGCTAGTGAGCTCGATACAAGGAATAAGGAGTGAATTGTTCTGTAAGGAAAAATTGCACCCGGCCGTTGCACTCGCTGTGAACACAGACTTCAAAACTAACGTAATCCACTCACATAGTGGGCCCCAACATGAACTGAAGAGACATGCGTATGAAGCGAGCGCTAGCACTTGGATCAGTTGACCGTTTACAACAAGTCGTCTTTCCGATTTGATTCAGCCACTGGAGATTTTTGATGCAATGATGCACCTGATTGCTCGTCCTGTCGCCTCTTCTCCTCAATGCTCCCAGAAGCCCTACTATGCTTGCTTAATGCTGGTTTAGTTCTCGCACAGGCAAGACAGCAACTTTCCATAAATTCCAACAATCAATTCTCTGCTTCCAACCCTCCGCGCCCACCTGTGTTTACACTGCCCGCTGCAGCCAATTTGACTATCACCGTTGCGTTATGCAGTTCAACGAGCTCGCCACCAAGGTTCTTCGTCACCAACGACACCACTGTGGGAGTGCCAGGGCCAGGTGGTGGGCAGAATGTCTTTGAGATCGACGTGGACAATGGACTCGGCAGTTGGGTGGGCTTGTTTCCTGACGGCGGAGTGTTGGCCATACAGGCTGCTGTGCAGGTAGCATTTGAGCTCGGTGTTTCAGACCAAGGTGCGCCATTATTTTGCGCGAAAAATATGAAAGATCGAACAGAGCCCTTCGCAGAGCCCATACACGAAGTTCTTCCAAGTTCAGATCTACCCATACTGGGAGATACAACGTCGAATCAAGCTATCATTTTTTCTCCGGCATTCTTGCGACAACTGGACGAGAGGCCAACATTCCCTAACTATACCCTTCCATCGGCCAATGCTTCGCAACCCGCGCCGCCATCTGGATCTCCGAATTTTACCCTCGTCATGTCCCCGACATCGTCGTCGTCGCCTTTGACGTTGATGCCACAAACGGGGTGCATGCTTGCGTCGCAGACATCAAGTGGAACACTGTCGAGCCAGAATCTCTGGCTCAAAGATCGTAGGGGATGGAGAAACCAGTGGTTTATGGAAGGCCTAACGCCTGCGACGAATTATACCGCCTACGTGATACAAGACCAGACCAAGGTCAGCGGGCCTATATATTTCGCGACCAAATCAGGTACGTTTTTCCACTGATTCCTGCTCTAGTGCACTAATGATTGGTTACTCCTTCTCTAGCGTCCTTCACATGTCCCTTGGTCTTCAACCTCCCATTCTGCCCCAACATCGCATATGCCGTACCTCTACCCCAACCACCCACAACATCCGGCATCAACGCATACACAGCCGCCAACCTCCCAGAGCAGATCACCACACCACTCCTCTCGTACCTAACCAACTTCACGACGACGCTGACCACCTTTGCCTGCGGGCGGGACTGGTACTCGCCCATCGTCGGGTGCGACGACTGCCAGCGCGAGTACCGGAAGTGGCTCTGCACGATCACGTTCACGCGGTGCGGTGAGCCGAGCCCGTCGAACCCCGACAGCGTCACCAGCGTCCCGGCCGCGCCAGACGCGACGGGGATCAGCGCTGCGAGCCCGAACGACCCAGACGACCCCTCCGCGCCTCAGAAGGTGTTCTCCGCGCTCGTGCCGCAGTCGACGGACGCCGCGAATGCGCGCAGCCCCACGCTGCCGCCCATGGGCAGCGCGTACTCGATGCTGCTTCCGTGCTTGGAGGTGTGCAATGCCGTGGACAGGGCGTGTCCGAGTCTCGTTGGGTTCCAGTGTCCTACGGCGAAGTTTAATGCGGCTGCGAGCTATGGGGTTGGGTATATGGATGGTCCGGATGGCGATGAGGATCAGGGAGTCACTGGCGGTTGGCACGATAGATGGGGCAATATTTGGTGTAACGGAAGCTGAAAGACAGCAGTTGATTGGCTCCGTTTTTCTGATACTGAAACCCTCATTCGGGTGTACATGCTGACGAACAGTATACCCATCAGGCTTGAAGCTTGAGGTTACTAGTATGACTTAAATCCTTTACTTATAAACCCCCTCGGTGCCCCATGACTACCAGTCTGAAAAGATGATTACTTCAGATGATTTATCGTGCACGACAGGAAGAAGTATACTAGTACAATATACTCTAAACTTGTTCATACGGCGACCACACACACCCACACCGACACATTGCTCAGTACTCAGCTCCTATGCTCACTGTAAATATTATCCCCCAACGTCTGCTCCAGCGTCCTCCCCGCCCCAAGCACGCGCGTCGTCTCCGTCATCCCCAGCCCAAGCTCCTCAAGCCCGTTCAACACCGGCCTATACACACTCGCATCCGTCGGGCCCTGCACGCCGCGCACACCAATAGTGCCATCGAGCACCCGCAGCGCTGCAATCCCCACCGGTATGCCCACGGTGCGCGCCATCGCCGACGCCCGCGGGGTCCCATACGTGATCAGCGACGACGTGTGCACCTCCCGCTCCCGCGCGCCGTGCAGGCGCTGCGTCACGAGCTCGTGCGAGAGCACGACCATATCCCGCTCGTGCGGCTTGTACGCGAGCTTGTGCGCGAGGAGGTACGCGAAGATGTCGAGTGCCGGGAGGGGCCCCGCGGGGAGCGGGGGCATCGCGCTGCTGTGGTACCCCGGTGCGGGGAGCAGACCGAGCCACTCGAGCGCGTCGTGCAGCTCGGGAATCTTGTCGGGTAGGACGATGCTCGCGATGGCGGCGGTGGTGGCTTTGGTGTCGACGTTGGTGGCGAGCTGGCTCGTGAGGCATGTTCGGACGTAGGAGTGCCAGGAGTCGAGGTAGATCTTGTGCTTCGGGTCGAGGAAGCCGAGCGCGCGGAAGGATTGCATTAGGCTTGCAAAGCCGGGGTATCTGGAGTGGGGTTGTGCGAGGTGTTAGTGTCAGGGTGACTGAGAGGATGCTGGGTTGGCAATACCTTAGAGTGCCTCTAAGGACTGTACGTGCACTTTCGATGCCGTACTGGTCAACGTAGACAAGGCTGTTCCGGTTGGGCAGGCCCTCAAGGTCGAACTTGTCAGTCACAGGAACATCGCGGAACGCCTTCTTCAACAGATTCTCTTCCGAGATATTGAATATCTGTCACCGACATCGCATAAGTCAACAACAACCAACTTGACGATTGAGCAAACATACCACGTTGTTGAGCTTGAACTTGGCAGGATTAAGCGCAGCGAGCAACACGCCTTTCGGGTTCCAGCTGAACTTGTAGCGCAACGGCGTGTGCTCGACCTCGGGCGCGGGAAGGCCGCCACAGAAGGATGTGAACGACAGGATCTCCTTTTTCTGTGCGCGGAGGTTCGATATGAGGTCGATCGCGGAGCAGTGATCGATGCCCGGGTCGAGCCCGATTTCATTGAGCAGCAAAACATCCGCCTTGACCGCCCTGGAATAGCCGCTTCAGTAGTAAACCCGCTAGCAAGCAGGATGCCACGTACGAATCGTGCAGGTGCTCCATGTCTTTGGAAATGTACGACGCCGTCACAAGGTGCTTCCTATGCTTGATACACATCTTTGCGACATTCGGGTGAAACGGCGCCGGCAAGAGACTGAAAACCAAGATTAGATATCTGCCCATACGCATACTACTACTCTCCAACGAAAACACTCACCTAATAACGACATCCGACTCCGCCACGAGACCCGAAATCGCCGCCTGGTCCGCCATATCAATGACGCGGTACTGGATATTCAGGTACTCCTGCTTGAGCTTCTCCAGCTCCTGGAGGGAGTTCCCCGCTGGGATAGGGTTGAGTCCCAAATCGAGGCCACGCCGACGAAGTTAAACTTACCGACGACCAACTGAACATCGGCCCGCTTCGCTATCTCCTCGACAGCAGGGCCGGCAACCATCCCGCTGCCCAGCATCAGCACATTCCTCTTCTTCACCGGGCCCGTTCCCTTCACAACCTTGGCAGCGGGTTTCACGTCTTTCACCTCCCCCAGCCCCTGCCCCGTACTCCCACTCCGACTCACAGCATAAAACGCATCCACATTCCCCTGCAACCACCTATGCTTCGCCAACAGCCTCCCGCCCTCCGCGATCGTCGCACGCTGCAGCGCATCCATGTACGCGTCCCCCTCCGACGTGCCGGTCTGGTAGTGCCGCACGAGGCTCTCGACGTACGGGAACAGGACCTTCGAGAAGTGGTGCGACGCGTCGGCGGGGAGGGACGCCGGGAGGATGTCGACGGACATCATCTGCACCGGCGGCAGCGCCTGGCAAGAGGAAGCGGAGGTGCCGGGCAGGGGCGGCGCGGTGATCTGGTAGAACGGGTCGCAGAGCGTTGTTGCGCGTGTGAGGAATTGGAGGCCGCCCTGTGTGTGTGGCGTGATTTATAAGGTGAGATTGGGATTGCGGGGGGGAGGAGAGACTGACCTCGATGTCGCAGCTGATATCCCCGATATTAGTGAACCGCGCACCGCCGAGCACGCGCGCCCGGTCCAGCGCGACGGAGAGCTGCTCGTTCGTCATGAGCCGCGGGAAGGAGGTCGACCAGCCTGTGCCGTTGAGAAACAGGGTGAGGTACGGTGCGATCTGTCATATACATTTGAATTGAGATGAAGATTGCGTCGTGGGTGATTCGGGATAGACTAACCGTTTCGCAGAAGGTGGACCGGTATGATTGGGGGTTGGCGTAGTAGTGCGTGCGGTCGAACGGCTGGCCGTCGGAGCGCACGAAGTAGTCCTCGTGCATCGCGTGGACGAGGTATATCTGTTTCAATCGACGTTAAATTAGAAAGCGTCTTTTCGCGGTATCGACGGACCTTGTTCAAGCTGGTATCTGGGGTATGATGAATCAGTTCATAGTCTGTAGTAAGTTAAGATAGGCACAAACCTTTGTTCGTGACTAACGCATGCAGGTCCTTGACGGCAACCTTCTCAATAGGGAGCTCTTTCAGAATATCAAGGAACCCTTGCGAGACATTTCCTGTCCTAATCCCGGTTAGGACACTGCAAAGGTAGCAATTCTCAACAACCTACCCCGTCAAACCAATCACAAAAGGACCTAGCGCAGCCGGTGTCCCGCCACTCTCGATACGCGCCGTGATCTCCCTTAACGCCGCGCGCAGGCTCTGCAACGTCGGGTGCGTGTGCGGGCGGGGCGTAAACTGGGTTAGGGCAAATTTAATTTAGGGTTAGGGTCCCGCGCTGGGGGTGCAGAAATGCAAAGAGCATACTTACGAGGAAGGGCGACGCGATGCCTTTCTGGAGGTGGTTCTGCGCCATTGAGGATAGGGACTCTAGAACACCCGCGACTGTGGAAACGGCGGTTCGTTAGTTGTGGACGCGATTACGAAGGAGCGAATGAGGTAGACCGACCTCCAGCGAACCAGCCGAACCCCACTGTGCGCTTGCCGTCTGTATCGTTCGTGAGCAGCTCGTAGTCGATGAGCCGGGGAAAGTCCTCGTTCGGCAGCGACTGGGACTGGATCGACGCGTCGGCGACAAACTTGGCGAGCAGCGGTGTGTTGTACGGCTGCCCTTTCGCGGTGTGCGAGAACATGAGATGTGTGCGCGCGGTCTTGGCGCGCTTCGATTTGGAGCCGGACGGGGCGGCCACTGGGGAGGTTATGACCTCGCTTAAAGGCGTCTCTTTGATGCCGACGAGGATGTGCGCGTTGTCTAGCGCTGGCTTGACTTTCGCACCGGCCTGTGTGCGGCAGCGTTAGTTGTGGAACGACATAGGAAGAGAACAAGAGGAAGTAGGAGGCACACATGGGTGGATGCGTTGTATTGTCTATTGAGCCAGGAAGGAGTGATGCGTCCAGCTATAGTGGCATTACACGTATTGTGCATGGTTTGTGGCACGGACAGCGACTTGCCTTGATGTATTCCGCGTCCTGGAAGACGCGTCGGTCGCAGTGCTCAAACTCGACGTTGACGCCTGATTTAACAAGCTCTTCAACAGCCGCCGGAGTAAGTGGGGCTCTGCGTTCCCATATTCTCGTGGGGTCTTCCCGTCTGCAAGGCTTATAGTTTAAACACTAGAAAGCTTAAGCTTAACTTTACTTGTTCACATACCGGATACCGACGGTGACAGGCGCCTGGGCGGACGCAGAGGTTGAGATGGTGCGAAGAAGTGCTATTGACCGGCGTTTGTGCATCACTGTGGTGTAATGATTCTGGGCGGTGGAGCGATGGCGGCGGTCATATAAGAGGGAAGCTGAGATCCGAACCGGCGATGGGCGAGTGTGACGGAGGAGGTGGTAAGAGTATTAGATAAGACGTGCAGCCCTGATCGTTCATTTACGCGCGTCCATGTTCGTACCCTGGTTTTCCGGAATCGTTTCCGGAGTTGTGAGCATGCTCTGCGACGCACGAGTGTCTGTCGCGCGGCCATAATGCGCGCGACCCCCGCGGCGCGAAAATTTGTTTAAACAATGGCTTATATAAACCACAAAGTAGTGTGTGCAGGACATTACGACCTTATCGATTATCGTAACAAGGAGATAGCTATTGACTACTTACTTATCAGTAGGCGCGTGAGCCGAAAAGCATGGAATTGAGAAGGATCCGACCACTGCAACACAAGCCGGACATGCTCCAACACTACTTGCTCAAGCATGCCATGCATGTGGTTCGGCATCTCCGGATCTACTTGGACCACAAGATCTAATCCTCATGAGATGGCAGTCTCGCCGTATGCGTTCTATAGATCCCAAGAAATAGTAATAGTCACGAAACTATCAAATATCATCCTCCGGCCCATCGTCATAGCTCGCAAACGTCGGCAGCGCGCGCCGTCTCCTCGTGTTCACGCTTGCGATTCTTGCCACCACCGCCGCCAGCGTCGATCTCCCCCCACTCTTCCTCACCGGCGTCAGAGCCCTCCCACTCGACAAGCCCGTCAGGGACGTCATCGTCCAAAGAGATCAGATCAGTGACAGCGCGTCGTCGTCATCGTCTTCAGCGGCGGCCTCTTCGTCCTCATCCGAGTCGTCCACATCCACGTCAAAGTCCGACGGAAGGTCGTCGTCCAAGTCGTCTTCGTCCGAGTCTGCGTCGTCGTCCGAGTCGTCACCGGCAGCTTTGGGCATCGAGGCTCTCATGGCCTAGAGTAGTGACGTCAGTGTCAGCGCTTGGCGTACCTCTCAATCAAGAGTCAAATCAACTCACCTTCCAAATTCCACTGGCAGATCTCGGCTTCGCCTTGATCGCTGTCTTCATCATCCTTTTCTTCGTCTGCCACTGGTCAGTATGTCTGAAGGCGGTGGAATAAATGGGACAGACGACGCCGTGGGTGACACTGACTGTCGGGGACGGGTAGTAAATCGAGCAATGAAAATGTAAGCTGATGGTTATGTATGTGATCAATTGTAATATTCACTATACATTTCTTCACAGGTGAATGGTGCCAATTTACGGAGAGAAGGAATCAAAGTCTAAATGTACACGGTTAGCATCCCTGCTGCGCGAATGTGAAGGGGGAGAACGAATGCGAGAGCTGGAATATTCAGTCCGAGCCCATATCTTATCTTATTACTCGCTTACTAATCATGCCACCTTACTTCCTCGGACATCACTTAAATTGGAAAAACGTGACAAGGCGTTATGATGGTACAAAATCCGGTGCAATCTAACAAAAGGCAGACCAATCACCAAAAGGTTGTAAGCCAGGTCATAAAGTCTTATAAGCCCAAGTCCATTTGATAATTTAGTGTCCGTTCCAATAAAATATTGCAGTACATTGCCAACTTTCACGGTCCGGCTGGTACATCATTCCATATTTATCCATTTCTATATTTCCTCAAATAGTAGGAAAGCAAATAATTGAAATTTATTAAATAGTATAATACATAACTATCTAATATATAAAAATATAAAGTACAGCTCCACCAGCCCGCCCCTCGCCTAGATGAGTCTACATATCGAGCCCCATCGCGACTCGTGCCTGCTAGAAATCGGTGAGACACCAGTGCTCACCTCACATAATCAACTTGTCGCAGGAGTTCGGCATCAAAGATGACCCTGCCTTCGTCAAAGTCACTCGACACTCGGAACCCTGGATAATAGATAAATTTCAGGCCTGATACTAATGCATACATATGCACTGTGTACTCACCTGATGCATTGATGACCAGTCTGCACCATTGAAAAGAGAGAGAGAGAGAGAAATATGAATGGCAATGGGCAAATGTACAGGAGTGCTCGAAATTGGTTATGTGTGCCAATCATTGGTGCCAACATGAAGGCAATCTACATGATCACAGCATAACCAGACTGCCGAACATGTGGCAGGAGCATGGTGCGGGAGGCAGGTGCAGGTAGGAATAAGAGGGCTGGTAGATGGTGGTGGTTGATAGATGAAATGGTGGTGTGGGTCTCAAACGGTAACGCTCAGTAAAAAAGGAAAGTCGGTGAAAAGTCAACGAAAAGTCAGAGAATGATCCAAAATGACTTTTTCAGGCTTGATGCTGTTTATAGGGTACCGTTCGGACTATTTGCTGACTTTGTAGTCAGACGGAGCCGAATTAAAAATGATGCCATCAATCTCGTTCGTCAACGAATAGTACAGATTCAGTAAGGAAAAAGTCCTCAGGAAGTCAAATGTTGGTCAGAAGAAGGTATTGACCAATAGCTTTTCCCAACGAAATCTGAAAATCACAGGCTCATTTGCAATATACTCAGTAGTGGTGATGTTGACATCGAAGGCAAAATATCATTAAGGAGTACACTACAACATTAAGAATGTCTATTTATCCCAGAAATTTCAGCTCCTCATGGCCCCACTCCCATGACACCTGGGTCTGATACAGAGAATGTAAGCTTGTTGCATGTTGTTCAGGGGAGTTAGAACTCACAAATTGAGGTTGGTGTAGAATATCTTGCAGGAGGATGAAAGCATATTAGAAATGTGAAAGCAACCGAGAATGATAGTTGAACTCACCCAGAGTCATAGACCAAGTTTGCCAACTGCCAGTCTGAGCAATATCTGCAGGCCACAACCTGAGCCATCCAACAGACAAG
>JABCKI010000434.1:0-12933 GCA_018282025.1 Sphagnurus paluster
TATTCAGGGCGAAAAGCGACAAATGACGACGCCAGTGGCGGCCAGTCACTCTTGCTCGTGCACGTCACAGGAGATCTGTTTTAGTATTAAGCTGCAGCCTCGGCATAAATAGGCTACCAACTTCTATCTTCTACCAATGAAGATGTCTTTAACTAGACCGTACTGTAAATATGATTTTTGTATTGTGCACGCCAGTACTGCCGACACTCCGACCATCATGGCGGCAGACGTCGGCAGGTGCTGACTCAACAAACAGGGACATCTACTCTCTTTTGATGAGTGTCGAAGATCTGAATCGGGCACACCGCTTGATTCAACCTAATCGTCATCGCCTACACTAGATGCAGGGATGGCTCGGAAATGGGGATAGACATGCCCGCGGCTCCGCTGCCCAGATCGATTCGGCGAGCGATAAATGCAGATAGGGACCATCTTTAGGCTATCGCCACGACCTTGGGTGGGATGGGACTTCGGTGGGAGAGCTGTCCAGGACAGACCGGTGATTCCTGGCATGGGATAGAGCATGGGGCGTGTTACTGTATGATATATCGTCAGAGAATGGCGTGATGGTGACGTGCCGAGGGTGGACACCTGCGATGGCATCGGATGTCCAGCGTTGGAAGTTGAAGGTGATGTATGCAGGGGTAGGATATATTTCACACGAAGCAGGCGGATAGCTAGAATTCGCAGACGAACTCTTTAATTGTTTAGTAGTACACGAGTAGAGTTCAATAAGGGGGTCTCACCAGACGCCAAAAATGCCAACCAGCCTCATAGTTCACTCAGGGAAAGGAGAAGGAAATCACGAGCATTGACGGCAGGGCGGTCTAATTCAGATGAATGTTGTTCAGCGCGCCTCCGAGTAAGGAATAATGCTATGGCCCAGCAGGAGATCGCCTTGCATAAATCACGTTGAGTGAGGCATAGGTGCGACTGGGCTATATTGAAATAGGTCTCAATTAAGGTTAACTCGGATAAGTCTAGCGCAAAGGGCCTAGATGGAAAATCTCGAGACGCGATTTCACAAGGCGAGATTTTGTGGGAGATGATTTCGATGGAGGCCAGTCGTCCATGGTGTTGCGGAGGAGGAAACTGATTGAATGTCGATAACTCCACCTTGATATCCATTAGCATAAGATTATTATTGTCGATATCGAGAGACGCACCGGCCTATAGGACCAGGTTGCTTCCATTCACTTCATTTTCTTTGGCGATCTGTCAAAAGGTCTTCGATCTGGTGACATTGTCAGCGTTACTTAGTTCGACGCTGGGTCAATCCCTTGCGCTGAAAATTAGCCCACTATGTCAGAAATAGGCATGAAGTGACCGACCACAGGAAACCAAGGAGACTGTTCGTCATCGATGGTATTCATCCTGTCACTTTAACATGTCAACGAGGCCTAGAACTTGCAAACGATCCCACGTAAACGGTTTGTGACATGTCCCCTAGTGGAAAACTGGGTGTGGCTGCCATACTGGCTGGAAGTAAAATGAAGTTTCTAGGCAAGTTGAGGTGTAATTAAAGCAGGCAAACGATTTGCAGAGGGCTGCACAAGCGAAAAAAATTAAAATTGTGGCAAGCACTGGTCGCACACGGCAAACATGGTGATCCCCGATTGATGCAGTGAACGGGTTGACGGGAGGGCTTTGTATTTCTTATACCCTTCGCCGCCTTCGCTGCCGTCGCTGGCTGCGGCTTGGAAGCTCTTTTCGACGACCTCAAGCACATGTATATCGGTGAGAAATGTACATGATTAATCGTCCCTCGTCTGCCGACCAGATTCTCGCCGACAAACCAAGTGCCCATTCACCTTCCAATCATACGGCGACGAATGCCCATTCACCTATCAGCGCGGGCGGTATTTCGGTTAATGACCCAGCAATAATAGCACCATGGGGTGACCCAGTGTGTAGTCTTTTTCTACGGATTCAGAGCATTGCTAATCGTAGTCGATTTCACCGTCTAGCCCATACGGTCCATACCCATACCCACGCCAAAACCGTCTCGTTCCTTTGGATTTGTGGCCAAACCCTCGTTTTCGACGTTGAATAGCATCAGGCATGGCAGCGCGAGCACCTTGCTACGGTACCCACGACAATCTGACTCGCATAGCACTTTGAGCACTGGCGAAGACAAACGGCATTCAGCAGACGACGACTCAGCGCGTACATGGATCGGCAGCTCTTCTTCTACACTAGGCGCTGCCTCAGACCTGCGAAAAGCCAAATCGTCTATATTCTCAAAACTAACCAGAAGTCGATCAAGGACTGGTCTTCGTGCCGAATCTATCGACAGCGAGCACCCATCGCTGAGGCCTCCACCGCCGGTCCCAGACGCCTATTTATCATTTCTTCCGATTCCTGGCATACCTTCGCAACCCTCGCCGCCCGCGTCGCTCACCAAGAAGGACAAACGGGAAAAGAAGAAGAAATTCTCCATCCCATGTCCACCATCACCTCCGCTGAAACCTACAACCGAGTTCACGCTCGACACCAACCTCGATAGTATGGACGGCATCATTGATCTTGGTCTCAGCTCTGCCCCGCCAACTCACGATGTCAGCTCGCCCAGCAGCGGCTTTGACTCGAGCACAGACCACTCCTCCTTCTATGGCAATGCGATATCACCCTCCGAATTTCGTAATCCTTTCATACCGACCACGGTAGCGTCCAAGAGAAACGGTCGCATTATGGCCCGCCGCATATCACCCAAGGATAAAGACGCCCCACCCATGTATGACGACGGGAAGATCCTGCCTGTACCCCCGCTACCAAGTGTTGGGCCAGACAGTCCTACCTGGACAGCACCAGAGAGTTGGGCTGTGGAGAAGGAAGGCCCAGACCCAGCCGAAGCCGAGTACTCCAGTTCGGACGACAGCGTAGCCAACGCTGTTGGCGTCGAGCGCATGAGCTTTGCTCAAAACACCGAATTGCCGATACACGCGATTCCAAATGACCTTGTACCCAATGTTCTATTGCAAGCCACAACGAAGCGTAGATCGCGCAAGAGGCCGGCAGTTAAAGGCAAACCCGTCGAGAAACCGTTTACCATCCGCATATACAAGGCCAACAATACCTTCCACATCGTGTCGTTGACACCCCATGTAACAGTAGCAAATTTGACGCCTGCGTTGAACGAGAAGTTGCTCTTGGGGAAGGAGACCGAGTCCCACCGGCTATATCTCAAGGAGCGCGGGCGGGAACGGGTACTTGGCCAGACGGAGAGACCTGCAGATATCGTGCGCCGACGTCTCGAACAGGCCGGGTACGACCCTGCAGATGGACTCGAGCTGCTTGGTGAAGGTCTATCGTTTCTCCTAAAGTTCGTGTACAAGAGTCAGTTGCTCGGTCCCGCAGTGAGCAGCTATGCTTTTTACCGTCATTCTTCGTACTTAGCTCCATATAGGATGAAGAGCTGACCTTGGAAACATTCAGCCAAGTTGACCTTTCAGGACGGAGTCTGCGAACTATCCCAGTAATCCTGCACCAACAGGCAGATCAGATCGTCTATTTGAAGCTATCACGAAACCCAATGCTCGAGATCCCACTCGACTTCATTCAATCATGCACGATCCTCCGTGAGCTTAGGTTGTCGAATATGGCGATGAAGAAGGTTCCCCAAAGCGTCCGCCACGCTGTGTCACTCAACCGTTTGGACGTCTCATCCAACCGCATTGGCGATCTTGAGGAGGCATTTCTCGACCATATTGTTGGACTTGATACACTCTCAGTACAAAACAATCGCATCGAGAAGCTTCCGTGGTACTTTCCCCGGATGCGTTCGCTACACACACTCAACGTGTCGAACAACAAGTTCCGTACCCTTCCCGCCGTTATCTGCCAACTTGAGGCTCTAAGAGATCTGGATATTTCGTTCAACATGATCTCAGAGCTCCCCGAGGCTATCGGCCAGCTGACTCACCTCACAAGGCTCATTATCATTGGAAACCAAGTTTCGCGCTTCCCCAACGAGTGTTCACGGCTCATCAGTCTGCAAACGCTTGACTGTCGCCGCAACAACATTAGCGACCTTTCCGTCATAACGATGCTGCCTCAACTGGTCAATCTAAGCGCCGATCACAACGCTGTACATGGTCTTGACCTGTCGCTTGGGCCACATCTGGCCACTCTCGACGCGTCTCACAACGAGATCACGCAACTATCCCTGATTCCGGGTCCCATCGGACGTCCTCCGTATGCCCTCACATCGCTTGATGTCTCCTACGCAAAGCTTTCATCACTGGATGACCTCGCGCTCGGGCAACTTGCCTCCCTCCGTCGTCTTAATCTCAACCACAATACATTCCGTGCGATACCTGAAACCCTCGGTGACCTGACATACCTGGAATGCCTGTCCTGTTCGGACAACAAACTTGATGCGCTCCCGGTCAGCATTGGGCGGCTCCAGAACCTTCGAAACCTGGATTCACATAATAACTGCCTGACTGAATTACCAGCGACATTGTGGAACTGCGGCGCTTTAGTAAAGATCAACGTAACTTCAAACTTCATCGGGATCTGGCATGATCCACCTCTTATGCCGCTCTCGGACTCCCCGAGTACCAGCGAGTCCCTTTCTCTTCCTAGCACGGTTGTGGGAGTACAGCGTAAGGCTTCAATGGCGTCACTAGCAACTACCGCTAGTAGTACAGTTGTGGGAGTACACAATGCTTCAATGGCGTCCCTAGCTACCAACGCCACCACTACTAACAGCACGATTGTGGGAGTACAGCGCAGGGCTTCAATGGCGTCACTAGCTACCAACGCCACCACCACTAATAACACGGCCAATTCAGTCCCCCCACTCGTCAACTCGCTTCAACGCCTGTACATGGGCGAGAACCGCCTCACCGAAGACGCCCTCCACCCTCTGATGCAGTTAAAGGAACTCCGGGTTCTCAACTTGTCGTTCAACGAGCTTCAAGATCTGCCGGCCAAGTTTTTTAACCGCCTCTCGCTCCTTGAAGAGGTTTATCTTAGCGGGAACAAGCTGACAAGCATACCGACGGAAGACATGCACCGCTTGAAAAACCTGTGGACGCTCTATCTCAACGGGAACAAGCTCCAGACGCTTCCGCAGGAGCTAGGAAAGGTACAGAACCTGATGGTACTTGACGTAGGAAGTAACTTGTTGAAGTACAACATTAACAACTGGGAGTTTGATTGGAATTGGTGTGTACTCAATCTACTAATCCCTATTCCATGTAATCCTTATGCAATCACACAGGAATTTCAATAAAAACCTCAAGTATCTGAACCTTTCGGGCAACAACCGTTTGCAGATCAAGCCCGATCCAAACAAGCACCTCGTAAACCGGCGCCAAAGCATCGCGAAGCAAGCACCTGGTTCACAATCACTTTCGGGCTTCACTGATCTCACGCAGCTCCGCGTGCTAGGGCTTATGGACGTAACGATCACCACCACCGTCACAAATGCGATCGTCGATATACCAGACGAGAGCGACGACCGCCGCGTTCGCACCTCCCTCTCGACTGTAATGGGAATGGCGTACGGGATTGCTGACGCTATCGGCAAGAACGACTGCCTCAACATGCTTGACCTCGTCCACGAGTCCCGGGATCGTAAAGAAGCCATCTTTGCGATGTTTGGCCGCTCTCAACCACCAAAGTCTCTTCCCCCCGGTGCCAGCCCGAACCGCCTTACCAAGTTCCTCCGCGACAAGTTCGTGTCAGTGTTCATGTTGCAGTTACTAGGACTCAGGAAGACGCACAACGAGGGCGTGCCCGACGCGCTGCGGCGGACCTTCCTGAAGCTCAACCAGGACCTTCACGATTCGCTGTTCACCTCGCCGCGCAAGATGTCCACCGCGAGCGGATCAAGCCCGGCCAGCTCCTTTGCAGACCCCGCCACGCTGCGGAGCGGTGCATCCGGCATCGTGGTATATTTCGTTGACAAGATGATGTATGTCGCCAACGTAGGGAACGCGCTGGCAGTGGTGTCGAGACAAGGCACCGCCCATGCGGTCGCCCGCAAACACGACCCATTCGATCGTGCAGAGACCGCGCGGATACGTGCAGCCGAGGGGTGGGTGTCGCCACCTGGGCTGGTGAACGATGAGGTGGACATCTCGCGCGCATTCGGGTTCTACCACCTGCTGCCAGTTATCAATGCTCGCCCGGACATTTTCACCCACGAGCTCTCGCCGCAGGACGAGTTCGTCATCATTGCGAACGAGGGCCTCTGGGACTTTGTGTCGTACCAAACTGCGGTGGACATTGCGCGAACGGAGCGGGGCGACCCGATGATCGCTGCACAGAAACTGAGGGACTTCGCTATCAGCTATGGCGCGGAAGGGAGTACCATGATCATGGTCATCGGCGTGGCACAGACCCCAGATACGGGCGTGCCGAAGAAGAAGAATCAAATCTTGGATCGAATGATATCGAGACTTGATGGAGAGGTCCCTGCGCCGGTCGGTCACATCGCACTGGTATTCAGCGATATCAGGAACTCGACACATCTTTGGGAGGTCAATCCTGGCATGCCTACTGCTCATAAACTGCACAATACCCTCCTCCGGCGACAGCTGAGGTTTTGCGGAGGCTACGAGGTCAAGACCGAAGGCGATTCCTTCATGTGCTCGTTCCCTACCTCCCTGGCTGCGGTATGGTGGTGTCTTCGTGTCCAGTATCTGTTGCTGCACGAGTCCTGGCCGCTTGAGATCCTGGAGTGCGAGGACGGGAAGCCCACATACGACGAACACGGTGCTCTTGTAGCCCGCGGCCTCAGCGTCCGCATGGGCATCCACTGCGGATCTCCCAGTCCCGAGCCGGACCCAATCACCCACCGGATGGACTACTTTGGCTCGATGGTAAACCGTTCCGCGCGCATCTGCGGGAACGCCGCGGGGGGGCAGATCATGTGCAGTGCAGAGATCATCCGCGAGATCAACGCGTCCGTGTTCCAGACGGAGCCTGAGACAGACTACTCGAAGGTCCAGCCGCCTCAGGCGATCGATGCCATCCGCGGCATGGGCATCGTCATTGTGCCCGTGGGCGAGGTCAAGCTCAAGGGCCTGGAAGTCCCGGAGAACATCTCTGTGCTCTATCCTGGGGAACTAGCTGGGCGGCAGGACTGGGGCCCCTCGGGGCCTACTACGTCCGGCTCGCGCATACCGTTTAGCGTTGAGCAGATGCGCGAGCTCGGCGTCATATGCTTGCGGTTGGAGACCCTCACGACCTCAAGGATATTCCGGCCGCTGCCCGAGCGCAAGGCGAGCATCCAGACGCTCAGTATGGAGCAGGACGCAAGCGACTCACGCTCGGTGATGCTGCACGGGGACCCCAACGTCCTCCTGCCGCCGATTAGCACGGGCTCTACCGTCACAGAGTTGATGATTCTGCTCGACTCGCTGTCGACGCGGATCCTGAACGCGATGTCGACGCTGGAGAAGATGTATCTACCGCAGGCCGAGCCGTCACTGGATAAGGAGACGGTCATGGCGGCGCTGAAGCAGCGTGGTGCCCTCGATGAACGGACGTTGGAACATATCCTTTCGGTTCTGGACAGTATATCATAGCCATATTTGCTTTCATTCTGCTGTGCTTATTATTTTCCCTATTTTCCTATACTTACGGTCCGATTTAGAGTGGGTTTTTGTGTAACGCTATCGACTCTTTCACGTATTCGATATACTCTTGTACTCAATTGTAAAACAGCCAAGCATAGCCAAAGTGTACCTATCTATTTCGTGTCGGGCGTCAACGCGCGCGTTGGGGTGTCCCACGAACTCATATACATATTTCATGGCCTTGTAAATGTATTAAACAGACTCCATTATTACGCGGTGATTAATATTCCATAGTAGCATTGAGAAAGAATAGAGCTGCAGTCCTTTTTGCATTTTTCCTCACCACCTAATTTTGAGTGTCGTCTGATAAAACCTTTTTTCCCTGATGCTCTGAAAACGCTGGGCGACAACGATACATCAATTTGTTTGTCTGAGCGAAGAAAAATATCTGTAATTATACAACAAAAACTTCGGGAATGTTTTGGGTGGTGGGTATGATCAACAATGTTAGGCGGCCGCGAACGAACAGAAATAACATAGAGGTGCAAAAAATCAAGTCTCTGGAGAAGATGAGTCAATGAAGAGATAAAGATACAGGCAAAATAGAGCGTGGCGACGATTTCACGATCGTAGATGTGCCATAAACTTTGTGCGTACGAAACCACTACTGGCGAAGCTGTCCCCTCGACCCAACAGAAAAGTTGAGGATCGCAGGACCAGCGATGATATTCTCACTGATATTATGAGTGCGCGAGAAGGAATCTTATGTGCTTGATTTTTAATGTGTCCGATGTCACTGACAACTGTCAAGTCTATCGGTCGAGACTCAACAGGCAAGAGGCGTCTAAGGACTGGATATGTCAAGCTATGTCAGCGTCTTCCCCGAGTATACCCATTTCGAGGGCGTCTATGTGGCGCGAATAGATCTTGCAGGACGAAACAGGATAGTAAGTATATGCGGGCCTCGAAAATGTCACCCAAATGACCGCGGCACAGAACAAAGTGTCGGGCCTGCCGAGATGACTACAAACGCCGCTATAAAACCAATTACGAGGTCATATGAGAAGATAGGTGGGCGCAGAGATTAATGGAACAATAGAGAAGAATTTGATATCGTTTCAACTTGAGCTTGTCTCCGTAACAAGATCAGGTGCTGTCATTTCAAGAATTCTGGCGAATACTTCTGTACTTCTGTAGTAGGGAGAGATGATAGGCTGAATACACGTTCCAGGTGGATGAAAGAAGAGCACATAAGTTGCTACCAAGATCCTCTGACCAATCCCCCGTATCAATACTCTTACACTCAAATTAGCACACCGCTGGATGTACCTTGGTCAACGTGGGGAACGAATCGGAGTCACACGATACGCCTTCCTCTTGGGGCCGAGCTCGCGTTTCCAAATCGTCAAGTGGCGCAACCCACCCTAGCAAATGCTTGTTCTTCTCCAACGCATTCTCCATAGCGTCGATAACCTGCCGGGGGGTTGCAGAATATGTGGCTTGCCAGTCTCTCGTGCAACCCTCACGGAGGTCCCACAGTACGCTCTGTACCGCCAGCAGCATCTCTGTGTGCGAGTCAGCGAGTACTGCAATGTCCTTGCCCCTGACTCTCTTGGTGCCCTTCCAGGATTGCTGACAATACTGCCTCGCGGTTCGCAACCAATAGATATCGGCTTCGAAGAAGTTCCTCTTCTTCGCTCCCAGGTCAGAAATACTCACGCCTGGCGAGTCAGCCCACGCTAGGCATTCGTCTGGCCATGTGCCGAGATGTTGGGTCGGTCGCTCAGGGTAGCAGTTTGGTTTCGGGTCATTGTAGGAAAAGAGCGAAAGGTAGTGTACGAAGAACGTGCTTTGCAACTTTGAAGCTTTAGTGAGCAGCTTTTAGAGGGAATATTTTGAATAGCTCACGTCGTCATATACATTGTGAGCCTTTTGGATTTTCGAAAGTACTGGAATGGAGATGTATGGTGTCGTACCCTAATAATACATTATTTAAATAATGGATAGGTTGAATGCATAAGATACGCACGGTACGAAAATCGAGCGCATCTGCGTCTTTCGTTTTCGCATCTCTCTCCATTGATTCGTATATCAAATCGTCAATGCCATCTAATAGCGTTGTCGACGTAGTTTCACTGGGCAATGCAAGTGTGGCGGCCATGTCGAGGTCGTGAAGGCCCCCAATCGCGTTTAGGCTCACAGGAACGCGGCGTACGAGGAAAATTTCTGTGGCCTGATCGTCTAATTTTATTTCGATTTCCACATAACGCTCTGAAGTGGTATATTTCTCTTCGTCCAGTAAGATGTTACCGGGGCTGATGTCTCGATGAATGATTTCCGCTTGTGCAAGAGACTCGATAGCTCCAGATCTCATCAGCGATTTAAATGATAAAATAATAATATAACATCCAGACCTTTTAGGACACCAATAAGCGCGCCATAAAACTCGTAGGCCGTCTCAAACTGATCTAGTGTGCGTTTAAATGCTGAAATCGTGACAACTTCCTCACGATCTCTGAGCACAACTCCTGGGAGCTCAACTCCCTCATTCAAGCCTCGTACAACATTCATGATCTTGCCCAAATACCAGACCCTGAAACCGCCATCAAACTTGAATTGACATAGCGATAAAAATAGAATGACCTACTTGGTTGGTAAAAGGACATGCCGAATCTCTTCCTTCGCGGCTTTGTCAAATATCTGTCTAGAATAAGCTTCAGTGCGGATATCGGCGCAGTAAAACTTGAGTGCGTATGGGCCAACAAAAATCGGTTTTGTGGCGTCAAGCTGGTGTTCCCGGGCAAGTTTCACCTTTGTCTCTCCGACTACTTCTTCATAAACACACCAGATCCTCGTGCATCGCCCTACAAGGGAACCACGATCCTCTAGAAGGTACTTGACGTAGTAACGAGTCTGCTTTCGCTTTTCGGCTAGTTTTGTGGAGTCGGTGTGAATTAGGGAGTTATCCAAGGTAATTATGTTGACCTCCCGACACTGATACATTGATGGAGGCGGAGGGTACGCCTCCTGGAACGTTTTGGACTCAAACGAGGCGTCAGCCTTCCGCAACTTCTTATTCCCCTTGCTGCTGGAGCTTGGACCCGAACGTTTCAATGGGATCGTGGCGGGTGTCGGTGATGGAGGATCCTCCTGGTCAGATGAATCGTCCTGTATGGCATTCCTATGTGACTCTGGGACCGGTATCTTCACCTCACGAAACGATGTGCAGCAAGGGTGGACACCAAGTTCGCCCTCGGTTGCTACAAGGAGTCCCAATGTAAGTCGAATGATCTCAATAATTCCATGACCAGTATTCTTCTTCAACACACACTGCTCCAGGCCGGCTGGGTCTGAGCGGAGAAGCCCTACTTTGTCCTTTGTAGTCATCAGACCCAAGATAGAGCGCATCCATGGCTGTACGCGACGTTGCTGGCGCATGTAAACGCTCTCTTGCACCATAGACGCGGCCATGTTCGTTTGTTTTGACTCCCCTGTCGTCATTATATTGGGAAAGCAGACACGTGAGAAGTCAAGAAACCGGGCTTCACTGTAATCCCTGACAACGTCGATCACCCATTGGGGAGGAGCGGGCAAGTCTGCCTTGAGAAGGGCATCTAGATCTTGTAGCCTCTCCAGAAGCTGAGAGTAAAATATTGTTCCGGTTTCTTCATCATCATCTGATGGTGTGGGGCCGCCAGCTACGTCGTCATCATCAGGAGAGGCTTCGGGCAGTATGGGAAACACTTGTCCGTCGAGACTGCCTCCTGAAAAGTTAAATTGATATCAATGTGTTGGACCAATACATCGCGAACCAGACCAACCAGCAATGTAAGGCGCCGCAAGCCCAGGAGCACATTTTTGTAAGAACCTGAGCATAGAAGGCTTCTCTAGAAACTCATCTAAGCGTGTTTCGTCACGCTCTGCTTCCTTGAAAAACGCCGAGCGCAGGAAGCTAAGGAAATCAGGTCGGGTGTCTTGCTTGTCGCTGGAAGGGATGGGTAGAGCATGGTGATGGCGAGGGAGGGTAGTGAATCGTATAGTGGGTTTCCGATTGTTCAGAGCATCGGGATCTACCAGCGCAGCAGCAACGTATGCCAACATACCAACGCCGTTGAAGAAGTTCTCAGCGCCAATCTCACTTCCTGTGCGTAACTCGGCGAGATTCCATTCCCAACTAAAAGACTGGAACTCGGCTAATTGCTTCTTCGTTAAGCTCTCAGCTGTGGAATTCCAGCGCGCGAGGAGGGCGGCACTGGCACATGCTTCTGGCCATTTTTCACGTCCCAGTACATTTTTACCAACCTTGACGACGATTATCCCGAAATGGAGAAACGCAAGCTGAATGGATGCAGAAAGTGGTATCTGGACAATCTGGCCAAAGGTGTGGTCCACCAAATCCATGCTGTCCCATCGACAGTCGAGCAGCTCATATTTGAAACCGTCGATAACTTCTTGCCTAGTGGGGGGCTTGCCTGAGTATCTGTTATTGGACCCTTTGATAGGTGTTCCAGAATTTTTGCTTAGACGTTCTGTCTCTCTGCGTTGATCTTCCGCTTTGGAAACAACACTGCGACTAGAAATATAGCTTGTCTTGCTTCTGTGCCTAGGGTTTATCTTCAGATTGAGTTTTTGAAGGTCAAGCTGTTATACGGCCTGTGAATGCACTGTGGCAATCCAGATATATTAGTATTCAAACCTCAGGTGCATCTTGGACCTTCCTTGTTCGTTTTTGGGGCATCGATTGAAACTTCGGCGATGAAGGGAGGTTTCGAGGTAGCTGTTATTATCAAGTTATTGTGTTCGGAGATCGAGTTAAAATAACAAGGGACTCGGAGTCGAGGGCCCTAATAATAATATGTCACGTGGGTGATGCTACTACTCGTGGGGGTAGGCAGGCAAGTCCCGGTCGCCCAGACTGAGCCGACCTGTGGTTCAAACACCGCCGACCTGTGGTTCAAACACAGCCCACCCGTCGTCAGCCACTGCAGCACATAATTCCCAGGCTCATTATATCATATGTCGAATACAGTTGATAGCCACCGAATTATTATAGTGGTGGGCCACCATTTATTACGGTGGTTAGCCACCAAAAAAATATGGTGGACCACCACCGTATTTCTAACTTTGGGGAGAAAAGAATATATGGTGGTCATTCACTATATTTATTAATTAGAAAATTACCAAAATAAATGTCGCAATGCGGAATTGAACCCACGTCCCTATAGCACAGACACATTTGTCAACCGGTGTAACCACTGCACTATAGGGCAATTAGTAACTGCTAGTTTCGTTAGTACATAGCCCCCCTAAATCATCACAAAGCAGTGGCTCACCACCAAAATACGGCGCATTACAAATATGGTGGCTCACCACCCGAATTCGACACCTTGCAAATATGGTG
>JABCKI010000435.1:0-12917 GCA_018282025.1 Sphagnurus paluster
TCGGTGGATGCCCAAAAGTATGGGTTACTGCGGTGTATGGGTTATTAGGTGTATGGGTTAAGGCAGAGTTGACTGTAGTTTCGTTGTAACAAACGGGGGTTTCGAACGACTCATGCTCATGAAAGTTAGAATAACCAAGCAGCTCAGACTAAGGACCGCACTACTCTGATTCACTTCAATTCTTTCTGGACGTTCTAATAGAACTTCGAAACAGAGCGCTATTCTGAACACATTCTAGGGCCAAGCTTACCAGTGTTTTCTTGCTCGTGTGTGAGGACCCATCCATCTGAAATTGCCAAACTAGCTTAGACCATCAAAGTTGTATTCAGAAACTCTCGCTGGTGAACTGATGTATCTTACGGGCTATATTAATACTCGCCTGTGATTTAAATCTGATGCATTCGTACACAATGCTGGGTTTTAGATGTCCTGTACAGTTGCGTTCGACATATTCCTTGACTTTCATTTGATCACTGTCCACAGTTCATATATGATTGATTATCCACGCTCTTGTCCCCAATCGATCTTGTGCAAAGTCAAAAGTTTTTCCCCTGCCACAAATTTGGGTACTTACAACTTAATGTTTTTCGAGTGCCTCAGGGGTTAATCGTTGTCGAATAGTTGCCACTTATGCAGCGTCGGAGCGATACGGCACGTCTAGTAACCTTTTCACCAAATAAAATTCCCTGGATTGACACGATGTCATTTCGAGCCCCAAGGATTTCAGTGAAAGAAGGGTCTCGAGGAGCTGGCTATGGCGTAGTGAGTCATTCATTCATAAGTGACTTCTTACCTCTTGGTTTGGTCTCCTTTCTCGCGGCTATCAACATCTCTCGCCCATAGATGAGGCACCCTCGATCCGACACCGGTTACCGGTTACCTTTCACGTTTGTAAGGAAGGCCTTCCATGCTAATTCTTTTTGTTTTCCTGCCGAGCCCCAACGCCCCAACTGGGCTACGTTTCCGTCACCTTGAATAGAAGACATCCTCAAGGAAGCATGCAGATCTCCAGTGTCTATGACATTTAAGCTTAGATGGTATGATCCAGCACTTCCTGCGTCCTTCGTAATATGAAGTTATAATATCCCCTAGGCACACCCAACTTCGCCGCCCACGAGTCGCACTTATATATCTTTTGCTTCAGACGCTGCCCTTTTAATCGGATATCAGCGCTACATTATTTAAGGTAAGCCGACGCGAGCGCCTCCACTGGGTATGGCAAACTCATCTGAATTTCTCGTGGGAGTATGACACTGTGGGATGTAGTGTCGGAGCATTTGGCGAGCGAGGGATATTTTCGTTCATAGCTCCATACCCATTGCCGAGGTTGATATCTGGATAGACGTCAAACGGCGCACAGTCACCGTAATTGTTCGGCAAGGCTCCTTTCTTTTGTTCTCGTAACTGAATGAGATGGAATCTCCGCCCATCAACACTTTATGCAGGATACTCTCATGATCTCATTGAACGCATGTGCGGGAACAAGCCGTACAGGCGGAAATAGCCTACTATGACTAGGGCAGCTTTTCTTTGAGGCGCCTGGGAAATCGAGGCTGGGCTATGCACTCTCCCCACCCGCATTTATCTCCTTCAAATTCTTGTCCCTGAAATGTGGCCAATCCAGAAGGTTGGTATATGATATTGTGTGTCCTCTGTCATATATAATGGATCCAAAGACCAGGAAGCACCATCTCTTCACCTCAATCACTGTATCATACTATGGTCGCGTCTCTGGAACCGGACTGCTTCATCATCCCGGACTTGATATCTCACTGCAACTTCCCACTCGCATACCACCCCAACGGGGACGAGATCGCGCAGCAGTCCGTTGAATGGCTCGATAGCTGTTGTCCAGAACTCTCAACGAAGCAGCGACATGCCTTGAGGGGCCTTCAAGCAGGAGAGCTGACTGCCTATTGTTACAATACTACAACGCCGCAACGCCTCCGTGTTGTCTCTGACTTCATGAATTACCTTTTTCATCTGTATGTCACTTCACTGCCTTGATTTTAGTGTGGTGATTATTGATTCTATTCCTTCTTTTCAATCAGAGATAACATTAGTGATGGGATGATGACAAGAGAAACGGAGACACTCTCAAACGTTGTCATGAACGCCCTATGGTTCAGCGAAAAATACACACCCACCCTGATGGAAAAATATGAGCAACCCAAAGTCGAGCTCAACCCTGGCAAATTAGCTCGCGAGTGCGTTCTTCTCTCCCTCTCATCCATCTAGATTATGGATTATAATGTGCTTCACTTGTGCAGCTTCTGGGCGAGATGCATCGAGGACGCTGGGCCTGGTGTTCAGGCGCGTTTCAAAGAGACGCTAGGATTCTTCTTCGAAGCAGTAAACATCCAGGCTCGCATGCGTGATGAAGACGACATTCCTGACCTGGAATCTTACATTGCCTTCCGCAGGGACACCTCCGGTAAGCTTATCTCCACCTTTCAACCTAGGGGAAGGACTTTTACGACATGCCCTCCCCTCAGGATGCAAGCCATGTTGGGCACTTATAGAGTATGTAGCTAATTTTGATCGGCGGTATTCCTGGTGGTCACACATGGCGCTGATTGGACGGGATTTTACTAGATATGCTCTTGGGATCGACCTGCCGCAATCGGTAACCGAACACCCTATTATAGAGGCCTTGAACCAGGCCACGAATGATTTAGTCACCTGGTCTAACGTAAGGTGTCCCTTCTAAATTTCGAAAACTGCTCGTGCTCAGAGGAACGTAGGACATATTCTCGTATAACGTGGAGCAGTCGCGTGGAGATACGCACAACATGATTGTGATACTCATGAAGCACCGTGGGCTTGCCCTTCAGAGCGCAGTAGACCATGTCGGTGACCTCTGCGCACAAACCATTGATTCATTCATCGAAAACCGCGCAATGATCCCATCATGGGGCTCCGAGACGGATGAAATGGTCCATAAGTACGTCAATGGTCTCCAAGACTGGATAGTCGGGTAAATATAATCTGCTTTAGTCTTGGAAAAGGCTAACACAATCTACCAGGTCGCTCCATTGGAGTTTCAGGACGCGCCGATATTTTGGGACAAATGGTGTAGAGGTAAAGCAAACCAGATATGTGAAGCTTTTGCCTCGCGAAACATAGCGATTATAGATAATTTATTGAATCCTGTTTGCGTGATAAACACGATTTTATGGATAGTTTTGTAGCAGCTCGTAGTCTATTTTTAGTCACAAACAATGTGACGTCATTTGAATGTGGCGACGATTGTGGAGGATTATAGAGTGAGACTTTGCAGTGTTATCTTATTCCAACGACCATGAACACGATTTTCCGCCATCTTACGCGTAATGCTGCATTCCGTAACACACCGCTCGTCTTTCGTGGCCAGAAGCTTGTCCGACCTGTTCTTCTGAACTCCACGCTTCTTCATCGGAGGACCGTCGCCAGCACCGTCTCGAATCGCCCTGGCAGTCAAACTCTTGAGCATGCTGCTACAAACATCAAAGAAGAAGTCGGAAACTCCGCTACCGACCTCGCCAAAATTATCGCTGGCGCCAATATCAGCAAAGATTCTGTTGCGCCTGACGGTAGTGCGTCCTTCGTGAGTTATATTCTATCTTGGTCAACTTTTATCAGATATATCTTATGCTTTTTCTCGTCAGCTCGGAATAACGAGTCTTGTGGCGCACCAGGTCCCTGAGCCTGTCCTTATATTTGGACTTCTGGGTCAGTCTAAATTTACATGTTGAAATGAATTCAGACAAGCTTAATGCATTAATAAAATCAGGGGGACTTCCGTACATGGGTGCAGCTTCCACAACCGTCTATTTAGCTCACACAGCTGGGATAGCTGCTACCGGCGTGGACACCACCATTGACCCTGGCGTCGCCCTCACCCTACTCGACCAGGCACTTAATATACAAGTCACCTATGGTGCAGTTATGCTGTCATTCCTAGGTTAGCTAGCTACATTCTTTCTCTCCAGTTTGATCTGATTCTCTTGGTGCAACAGGAGCCCTGCATTGGGGTATGGAGTTTGCCGGGTACGGCGGGCACAAAGGGTATACACGCCTCTGCCTTGGGGCAGCTCCAGTGCTTTTAGCCTGGCCCACACTCGCGATGCAGCCCATGACTGCCCTGATATGTCAGTGGGTTTGCTTCACGGGCCTGTGGTACGCAGATGCAAAGGTCACTAGTTTCGGATGGAGTTCGTGGACGTTTTTTAAAAAAATAATTAAACACACTGATTGAGCTTATCGACAGCGCCGAAGTGGTACTCCCAATACAGATTTTATTTGTCCATTCTGGTTGGAACCTGGTGAGCTTCCCCCTAAAAATGTGCAATGTGTTAATATTGATATTTTCGGACCAAGCATCATCGGGTCACTCGCGGGCACCTCTTACTACGGCCCCGTCGCAGGGCATGGTCTCCTGTCCCATGACCTCGAGCTCATCCGCGAAGAGCGTAAGAAATTGCTGCCCTCTAGATCGGGGTACGTCCCAGGAGATGTAGAGATAGCCCCTGCTGGAGAGAACGTCGACCACTACGTGAGGATTCATCACAAGAACCATGACGATGATACACAAGAGGAGGCGAAATAATCGTCTCAAATATTTGGAAAGTGACAGAGGCAGCAATCGTGGACTGTCAAATGCATAAGCCGTCGAAGATTGACACGTTGTGGCGGTAATATTTTGTAAATTTAGGGTAGAACCAATGTGAATTCTTGTGCAGATCCGAGGCGATCGCGCGAGGGGAGAAGTGACTGCAAACGCGGTTAAACCTTTATATACTTGGGTCTATCGCAAGAAAGGCACAAGAGACCAGAACTCGACATTTAGAAGCCTTGAAATGATATCGGTTGATTTCGTCTACTGAGATGGTATCCGATTCCTTGATGACGTGAGTCGACTAGTACGCGAAGTGCTGCACAGGAGCACTTGAGTATCCAGCTTTATGATACCGCGACATCCACAAAATTCCCCTTAAATACGGGATCTAGGATGGTTCAGGTTAATGCAGATGCTGGATCGTCGCTCGAGGGGACAAAGGCGCATATGAGGCTGAATTTCAACGGTTTGATCTTTACTTATTTAATTGCCTCTTAGCAACGGACCAACGGTTGCCTCCACGAGACGGTCCCGAAATATCCCAACTGACATATCAGAGGGTACACGAAGTAGTTTATCCCGTCCACAAATAGGCTGCCCGAGGAGGACGTGATTCGTATGCATGGGTTGTGTAGCCAGGCCCAGCTAGAGTCCCAGTTGTACTCCAGATCACCATTCAATCATTGAACTAAGTCGAGGATACAGCTTGGCGATCAGCTGTTCATGAAGACAGCAGCACATGCCTACATCAATTGGCGGGAGGCCGACGATAGCAGTCCGAGGTGACCTGCGAGGTTCCCACCATCGGTTTGGTTAGTTACGCTCGGTGGTTCTATATACCCTCTGACCGACCGCTTCTGTCTTTCGTCTATGGTCTATTAGCTTCATTTCCTACTTCCTTGTTTTCTTTCTTTTTCCCTACCTTCAAGCGCTAGTGTTCTACGGCCTTGGTCCATAGTTCCTGCAGATTCCTCGGCGGATCCTTCACATTCATTTCCACGTCCCATTTTCGTTTTCAACACTCCGTTTTTCCCAATCGCAAATTAACAATCCATGGTCCTTCGCCATTCGTATATAGAGCGGGCTCGCCACGGAAAACGCCTCCCACAAATCCTCGACGACGACGATGACGATGTAAATCTTCCTACTCAGATCACGATAACTGTCACTGGGGTTCGACGGCCTGTTTCCTCGGTCGCCCCCGTAGTAACACCGACAGTCATCTCTGTTCCACCTGCTGGGGCTACATCTGTCTCGAACCCTGTAATTTTCTCGTCAGCAGCCCCTTTGCCGTCGACTCTGGCTTCACTTCCACCTGTGAATCCCATTTCACTTCCACCCGTGAATTCCATTCCAACTTCATCACCATCTTCATTGCCACCAGCGTCATCTTCGTCTGTTCTGAGGCCTACCCCTTCCGTTACGGTCAACAACAACACCAACAACACAGACACCAGCATCACCGCTGGTAATGATAGTACCAACAAAGTCCCGTCCACTTCTGGAGCATTATCGTCTCAGGGTGTACCTGTTGGTACAATTGTCGGGATTGTCCTTGCGGTCCTTCTAGTCCTCATTGCTGCTCTTGTCATCGCAGCCAGGCGGCGACGGGCCATGGCTAATAGGATGAAGACGCGCGGTTGGGCAAACAATCCCAAACCACCGACCTCACCAAGTTGGGTTGAGTCGAAAAACCCTGAGGAGGGGATCGCTTACCCTAATATGAGCTCTACAAGCGCAGGTCAGATGTACGGTGGAGACCAAGGCCAAGGACGACAGGCACCATATAACGGTGCCGGGAACAGGGAAATGACATATGCCCCATCTTCTAACAACTCTGGGGCGGTTTATGGTGGAGGGCAAGCTACGGCTAACGGCGCAGGTTGGCCTCAATCCAACGGTGCTGGAAATCAGCAGATGTCCTATAGCCAATCTGTTAATCCGTACGTCCCGCCTCTGACACCGCGCCGCGCCGCACCCGCAGCGAGTATGTATGATAATGGATACGCTCCCTCGAACACTGTCCCACTTCCTCCAGTACCCGACATGTATTCCACCCCTTCCGCATCCATGAGCCCCAATCGCCCACCAACAGCCAGTGTTTATTCTGCGCCGTCTTCCCCCATCGTCACTGCTCGTGTCCCACCCGTTTCTGGTGGCATATATAATAACTCTCCTGCCCCCGTTAACAGTATGCTCTACGCATCCGCGACTCCCGTGAATACGATCTCTCCGACGCCTGCCACTATCACTCCCAGTCTCCCTGCGTCGCTGATGCCGGGCATGGCAGGTGTCGCTCCGGTGCCATTTGGTGCGGGCCCCTCTCCGCTTGTGGGCATGCCTGCAGTCAGCGCCAAGGTGCGGTGCACTTTCATACCGACGCTTCCCGATGAGCTGCACATTAGCACTGGGGAGGTCATCCGTATCCATGCGGAATATGATGATGGCTGGTCACTCTGTTCTAATGCGCGTTTGGAAATGGGAATGGTCCCCCTGGAGTGCTTAGATACGAGTGGCTCGGTCTCGCCCACTGCGATACGCGAGTTCAAGAAGCTAGCCCGGGTCAGCAGCCTGATGGTTAGACAACCTGCGTATGGAGGTGCATAGAGTGCGTTATCGTTTTCACTGTCCAATGGTCAATTATTAACACTTCAGTGACAGTGAATTTTACGTGTACATATATACCTTGGTCAAGCCTTTACTTATTTGAATGATTCTTCGACTGTATTTGCTTTTGTATTGGGCTGGTTCTCGGTGTGGGGTCGTGAGTAGCGTGAAGTTTCTGTTGGAGTTGTTCTACTTACTTTATTTGAATTCTTTTGTCTGATTCTCTTTCGAATAAGAGACAGATTTTTATGTCTATTTATTACGATGCATGCTGCGTATTTTAAAACTTGGAAACACAGACTGTAATGTGTATATTTTTGACTCCGAATGAACGCGTAGTGACGCGACGATATCCCCGATCGTGCTTTCAGTCGATCATGGTCATGTGCCACCACTCCCCAGGGCCTAGTCCTGCCTAGTCCCTCAAGGTCAGTGTCACACCGTTGAGTGTGGCACGTTTATTATAACGTTGCCTCTCAACAAGAAACCCATCACTCTTCAGTAAATCATTAGCAGCTTCTACTCTCTCAATGGCAGCAACATTTCTAATGGATGAGGGCTACACGGAGCCTGACGGAGATTCTATCTTGCTTGCGAGTAACCAGGCTGTTCTGGGCATAAATTCACTGGATGAACGCGAGGGTTTGTGCCACACATAAGATCCTGCTATCTTTCTTCTCTCTTACGCACTTGGCAGAACTTGCCTATAGGCTCCTTGCTTCTCTACCTCGCTCTCGACTGGTGGCCATTCAACGGCGAATCGCTCCTCGTTTGCAATATGATATTGTCGGTGTGAGTGCTTCCATATTTTGTATTACCCCACAAAATTTCATGTTTGTGTATACCTAGTATCTCCCAGCCGAAATTTCACTACAGATCTTCTCACATTTGACGGCGACATCTCTGCTGGTCTGTGGTCTCGTCAGTCGCCGATGGCAAGTTCTAGCCAACGACCCGTCTCTCTGGATGAGACTCTGTCGCGCTAGGAACTGGGAATGGCGTCAACCTTCGCGCATTCATCCCTTTAACTCCCCTGTGACCCACCACGGCGACGGTATAAACGATTCGGACGACGAAGGCATGGGGGACTCGGACGACGACGGTGATAGCGAACTCGTTATTAACGATGTCGAGGCGGCAAAAGCTGAGCTTACACTAATGCATGCCGAAATGGATTCTGGCTTTGCGTCGACTTCTCTCATCGGCCCGCCTCTCCTTGACCCGGAGCCGTCGACCTCTGACACAAGATACACCATACACCATAAAGGTATCCCGGCAAGAGGCCGCTCCCGACCTTACGCCCGCCACTCTGCACCGCCAGTCTTGAAGGCATGGGAAACGACGTCTTATCTGGCACCAAACTACAAACTCCTTTACCAGACGCATATGAAGTTGCACAATCGCTTTCTTACGTCTTCTTATCGGCTTTCGGCGCTTCAAACGCGGGGAGCACCCTCAAATGCTCATACCAATACCATCTACTGCTTACAGTTGTACACATATCCCTCTGGGCTCCAAGTCCTTTTCACTGGGTCGCGGGATAGGACGGTCCGCGAGTGGAATCTAACGACGGGCCTCGTCGAGAGGGTCATCGGAGGGGTACATAGTGGCTCAGTCTTGAGTATATGTATCCATGGTGGATATCTTGCTAGCGCCGCCAGTGACAGACATGTGGCTGTCTGGGATCTAGAAAAGAATAAACTGCACAATCTGCTGAGCGACCACTTAGATAGTGTCCTCTGCGTGAGGTTTGATGACAATCGCCTGGTATCATGTTCGAAAGGTTCGTCGAATCTTGCGTTCTCGCGTCTTCCGTGCAAACCTCAATGGCTTGTGTTTAGACCACACCGTGAGGACATATTCGTTCCCTGACCTGTCTCCACAGTTTGTCCTACGTGCACATCGAGCCGCAGTGAATGCCGTCTCTATATCGAAAGATTTGATTGCTTCTGGGTCTGGGGATAAATCTATCAAACTGTGGGATGCAAAAACGGGCAGACTTCTCCGAACATTTGACAATCATCATAGTCGCGGGTAAGTTCAATCCGTTGTATCGGTATTTTCATGAGCTGATTGGTAGGTGTTAACTTCAAGGATCGCGTCAATTGATTTCCGCCCCCCTTTCATTCTCACCGGCTCCTCTGATAAGCACCTTCGTTTAGTCAATATGACAGACCTCAAACAAGGCTGGTCGACGTCTTCGGATTACCTTCATGATAATACTCTGTCACCTGCGGACGATGACGACGGACTTCCCTTCCCTTCCGTCCACTCCATCCTTCCTGGGTCTCGCCTCATGTGCCATGTTTGCGGAAGCGACAACGTGCATCCTGTACCTCCAGGAGTGCAGGGGCCGTGCGTCCATGCCGATCTAGTCCGCAGCGTCGTTTTAGGCGAGGATTTAGTTGTCAGCGGCAGTTACGACCTTAGTATTAAGGTGCGCTTTCTCAATATTCGACACCATCCGCCACCTCTGATGGTAGAATAACGCAGGTGTGGAACCGCAAGACTGGTGGTCTGATTGCCGACTTGACTGGGGGACACACTGCCCGTATCTTCTGTATTGGGTTTGACCGCACCAAGGTATGTCAACTCAAACATTATTGACGATAACTCGATAACTTGTTCATCGGCGCCTGTCTAGATTGTTTCGTGTGGCGAGGATCAGGTAATGTTAATTTATTTGCCTGTTGCCTTCTGTAAGCTAAAAAGTAGCACAGCGCATTTGTATTTGGGACTTCTCCCATGGTATTGACACTTCGTTTCTACATCTCTCATAATTGCCCTGTTCCTATCGTGGCATCGCATTCATCGAATGGCCCCAGCAATCATATTTGATACCCAAAGATACCCCTCATAAAGGAACTATATGGACACTTGCATACTCCAGCATGGCTCAGGCCTATCGATATACATCCACACTCGCTTTAACTCTGTCCTTGAATTGTATTCACACTATACTCAGCATGCTGCCATGATGCAATTTCAAGTTGTTCTCATGTGGCATAAAATTGTCCATAATTAAGCAATACAAAAGTGATGGTGAGCCGTTCACGATTTGGTACCATTGACCGCATCGTTGGGTACAATCCTGAAATCTTGACTTTCGTTACCAGAATCCCCAAATACTACGGAGGGAATGAAATAGGATACAATTGCCAGGTAGATCGAAACTTACGGATGATCCTCCAAAACTTCACAGCAGGATCGACAAAGGGCACGTAGACATCGACATGACCACTTCGGAGGTCGAAGCCTTTAGCAATGCAACCGTCTGAAATGGACATTATACCCAATTTGACGTTACAGACATCGTTTGAAAGTGGCTTACATCCTTTAAGCTCGACCGAAGCACCATTAGAGATGTTTACGGGTGCGCTGGAGGGGTCCCTAGGTATACCACATGAGGAATTCGCAAAGAAAATAGTATTGACTGACTGACCATGTCACAGTCACATTGGTGCCCATGGTCCACACAGTCTTAGAGTTGGGGCAAATGATGGGAGGAACGAAAACATCTTGCGCTTTACGAGGGATGACGGCGGCGCCAGTAACGACAGAAGCAAGCGAGAGACTGAGGGTGAAAATGACAGACGTGAGTTGCATATTGCGAGCTATCGAGAGGGGGGGTGAAGTGATCAATCTGAGGATGATTTACGAACCGCTGGCAATTTATAGGCGCTGGGGATGCACGCGATGTTGTTAACGCGAATAGTAGGCATAGAGGCCAGATCCAAGTTTAGCACACAATGGACTGGTGGTTTCACGCGGCATGATTCCGGTGCCGCTGATCTCTACTGGTTAAATACTCCCGCAATGAGCATGGTAGCTTCTCTCTGAAGTCTACAAATTTTATACTCAATCTCTCTCAATCTTTTCCATATACTTTGGAGTAACAAGCAAGTTTTTTCATGACGGTGTAGCCGTGCATCATGCATTATGATCGGCAGGCCTAGTCTGCTGGAGATAGTGGCAGACTCCAACAAATAGCCCAGGGTTGCCTTGATGTGAGCAATAGTGAGACGCCGAGCTGGTGAACTGGTTGGGACCGTGCCAGTGTAACAATATACCCCTCCTCCTCCGAGCTAAATTTGCCAATCCAATTGAGCCCACAACACCAACCTACCTTTGCTTAAACCTGGATGAGATTCAAAATTATTCAGAGATTAGACTTCATATATTTCAAGTCATATGCATTGCAATAGTAGATCTAGAAAGCTCAACGCCGAATGTTTCTTGGTCAAATCCATATATCCATGAGATACAACGGGCTTGGATCAAATATTGCATTGAATTCAGTATCATTGTCAGCCTGTGTGATCACCGACGGGGGACAGCTTTGATTGTCACGACGGGCAGCCCACCCGCCCAGCAACAGCTGTGCGTGGAGTGCGGCAGTCGTTTTGGTGTGGTGTGGGCGGCGCGGTGCTCCTGGCTGATGATGAGGAGCCCAACAGTCTGGTGTAATGCGGACGGTGGGCATGGTCAGTGGGCGGTCTCTCTTAGTACGCGAATTTGTGCGATCGGCGGAGCCTGGGCCTGAGGCCTGAGGTATGGTATTGCGCAGATATTGTCGTTAGTGGCAGCAATATGCTGACGCCAGGGCTCCTTGACATTATTGGTGAGGAATATCCCAATCATACCTTGCGTCAGGACTCAGCTGGGCGTGGTGCTGGGGTCATTAAGAACGGCTTGCGCCGGAGGTGATGTGGAGGGCTTATGCAGAGTCGTCGATGGTTGAGTGACATTGCTTGTGGCAGCGATGCAAGCCCAGCTGCACCCGGTGGGGCGGCTTAAGCGTTGGTAGTTGAACTGGGGAATTGCGCCTGGCTCACTCCGTCCTGGACGACGCACTGGGTGTGCGTCAACGCGGGCGACATACCTAGCGGCCCCGAGGTCTCGCCTCCCGTCTACCTCAGCGATGTTGCCTGGTAGCACATGTGGCAACACTGATAAAACCTCGTTCTCTAATTACTGCTCTTTGCGGTACCTAAGGCGCGGATCGATTTTTTCTCACCGTGGGCTAGATTTGATGTCGAATCTTCGGTTGGCTATATCTCATCCAATTCTTCTCCGATTGCCTCAATTATTAGCTTATTATACTCAGCGTAAAAACCTGCAGATGCAGGTATAAAGAAATATATGAAATTTTCGATTTTTATCTATTGTGTGATGTGAGGTGTTCGGTGAGTGTCGGTGAAGCCCTGCGACCTCAATTTTGCATACTTCTTCTCAAGAATTGAAAATGGGGTACTTGGATAGGTTCTACAGGTGCACATGTATTTTTGTGCAGCTCAGAGGATGTATGACGACATCAGTGACTGTGTCATCTACATGACTCTCCATTTCGTCCCTCCTCCCCATCTTATACCGAATCCTGAACCCCAAAAATTTCATGTGCACCTGCAGGAAGTCATTTAGTACCTCATGTTCCGTTTCTGAGCAACTGGATGGACTTTTGACGTTACAGCTCTCTACCGATGCTCGCGAAACATTAGATTTCAGAGATACATTTAGAATTTGACTTAGTTTTATTTTTTAAATCTCTTTTAACATTTATTACAGAAAGATAAATAGTTTTGGCGACGCAGGAGTCTTCATAGGATGGGAAGAATGGATGAAATGGAGAATCGTGCAGATGACACAGTCACTGATGTCGTCATACATCCTCTGAGCTGCACAAAAATACATGTGCACCTGTAGAACCTATCCA
>JABCKI010000436.1:0-12870 GCA_018282025.1 Sphagnurus paluster
TGCCTAGATCTGCCTGTAGGGACATGTTGTCCTCCTACCCCAGATCACACAAATGCATCGCATTTTCAGGAGAACCGTGGCAGATATTGCTGTCGTCTCTTTTGCCCTTTCATTAGATAGCTTATGGATATATTTTCGCCGGAGGAATAAGCTTGAGGACGCCTGGATCTTGCTTGAGAAATGTACCCCCTGCTGATGACCTGTAGCTTACCCTACTAAAACACGCCATATCGCCGCAAGGTACATTATTTATTTCTAATTTATACATATATATAATGCTCCAACTCAAAGGACTAATTACAATGATGAGAACCCACTGAGATACGGTAGGTTTTCTTTGCCATGTAGTGATGAGGGACATATGGTAATATCTCAATGAAAGTTTGATCATAATGCGTAGTCCTTTTTGGTGACGCACTAAGCACATGTGTAGTTAAGATAAAAATACAGTGCCTTGCGGTATCATGACGCGTTTTAGCAGGGTAAGCTACAGGTCATCAGGGGGTATATTTCTCAAGCAAGATCCAGGCGTCCTCAAACTTATTCCTCCGGCGAAAATATATCTATAAGCTATCTAATGAAAGGGCAAAAGAGACGACAGCAATATCTGCCGCGGTTCTCCTGAAAATGCGATGCATTTGTGTGATCTGGGGTAGGAGGACAACATGTCCCTACAGGCAGATCTAGGCATCGCTCAGACTATTCCTTCGGTAGAAATATACTATTATATACCTAGAATAATCGTGCAAAGTACAAGAGACCTACAATCAGCCATTCCACCTCTATAAAATGTCGAAATTTCGCAGATTTGAGGAGGTAGATAATATGTATCTTTTAAGTTTCAATCTACACGACTCTGAGCTTAATAAAGTGGGAATGGGTTCTTAAAATGGCTTGCGCAGGCCTAAATAAAGTTGTTCCGGTCAAAACCCGCAAGGCCAACCCACAGAAACCCGCCAAAAACCATACCCGTGCCTACGGGTACGGGTTTTCGCGGGTATGGGTATGGGTGAGTATAAAAATACCCACGGGTTACCCGTGTCGAACACTACTTACACCACCTTTGAGGTTGTTGCCACTGGACTACAATTATGTGCTCCTGCCATAACTTGACTCCTGTGCCCTTTGTTGGTAAACATTGGGGCAAGTAAAAACATTTCAATGGAAGATGACAGGTCTGAAGGGTGGCCAGTTTCCCCTGACTAGGCAGTCATGAACTGGCATGCAGTGAGGAGTAAAAAGAGTGTTGGGAGCACCTAGGGAAAATGTGCTGTTGTCTGCATTGCAAGAAAAAGTTGTGAGCCCTAAGACCTTCACCTATTTAGAGTTACAGAGAGTCAGGTGCTTGACACAAACCTGCCCATGGATGTTGAAATGTAACAGCTGGTCCTGATGATGATAGGAGATGAGGTGGCAGAGGCACATCACTGGTTTAGCTTGAACATCTATCAACAAACCCACATGTAGCTGAGTTCAACTGGACTTCAACAAATTTTGATGTCAATTTGTTTGATACTGCATGCATCTCATTGTGTTCTATGCATACATTTCACTTATCTGGCTCCCTTTCATTCATTTTTTGCCTTCTGCTTGTATTTTATCAGTAAATATGTTGACCATTATTTTAGATCTGACCAAATTCCATCAAACTAATGTAACCATATAAAGCTATGGATACTAAAAAAACTGAATTTTTAGAAGGTTGAACTGTAGAATTTGACCTGGAACTGGTTGAGAGATGAGCACAATTGTGTAATAGGAAAAACATTATGGCGGTGTTGATGGATGAATGAATCAACGAATGAAAAAAGTCAACACACTTTATGAAGAATAAGTTTTGGATAAATCAAAAGGACTCATAACAATCTTCAAATGATTTCAAAGCCATATGAATAAACTTACAAGCTGATTTATGCGCTACAGAGGCGGAAAAGGTTTAGGGCCTGTTTGGCAACTCAAAGTCATATTTTATGTACCAGTATATTTTCCATTTTAGGCAAGGGGGTTCAAGGACCTGAAAAAAACACCTGGGGTCGAGTTTTTTGCTAAGGCCAGGTCGGCTTGGACTACCTACCTAACGTAATCAGGCACGTGGATATATATGGTAATATGGCATCATCTGCGTCCGCGCTTTCCTCCTCTCCCCATCCCAGACGCCTCGCAAGCCTTGCAAACCCATTTTCGTGGAGCTATGTGGGGTCGGGTGAAGAAGGTGAATAAGTTTGGTCTTTTTGCTGCCTTCTCCTCTTTTTCATGTTTCTCTTTCGCTTTTTGGCAGGTTTTCTTTCCGCGGTGGTTCTTCTCGAGATTGGCAAGTCCAACACTTCCACAGTGAATCCGAGTTTTACAGTCTGGGCACACAGAAAATCGATCGGCATCAAGTTTAGCTTCCTGGATACTGCTATCAGTATAAGTAGGTAAATCGAAGGCACTAAACTTACCTCTCCAACTGGGCAGGCTCCATATTGCAGTTTGCGACGAATGGAGAGGAGAGCACAAGGAAAGCATCTGCAATATATCTCAGTTACCGATCATTCTCCATCACGACCCAAAATCATATTGTAATAGGTAGATAAAAAGCCATTTCTATTGATTTCTTCAACTTTCCGAGCACCTACGACTGCTATGAACACTGTAGGACCTCGCAGCAGCCTCTAGACAGCCTCTAAGATCTCCCAAATGCTATTTTAAGACCAATTGGCGGAGGGTTCTATTTATTTATTTTTCGGCCTACGGCCGACATACCTAACCGAACCCCCTTGATTTTATGCGAGATGTGATGTATTTCGTGACGCAACTACAAAGTGCTCGAATATTCCGAAAGTTAACCGTTCGGATGCGCTTATTTGCATCGTCAAATATTTTTGAGCATGACACCCACCCAACTACCTCACTACGTTATGCGTCGCAACAAAGACACATCCCATGCTTCATGACTCCTACAACCGTTGTAAGGCCTAACGTGGTGGCTATCAGGGCATTTCTGCGGCGATTGGCGTTTTCTGTAGTTGACGTGGGAGGAGAGTGCGAGGCGCGAACGCGTACCATGGCAGTGAAATTGAAGATGAGAATAGTTCACGTCGCTAGTGACAATGAGTGACATTTCGCGATTGTGAACATTTGTCAGCTTTCCCACCATTTTGGAGACCCCACACTTTGCGTCATTTTATTTGTACCGGTACATAAAATATTATATTGAGTTGCCGAACAAGCCCTTAACAACACAGATTTTCATAATAAAATCGTTTGTTTTCAGATCTATCTACTAACCACCACCTACCCACCATGGAATCCCCTCAAACCACCACGCAAAAGGAGTTTGCGCCCCTTTTCCTTTTAAGGAAACATTCGAACTCAAGCACCTTCACATCCCACTCTCCCAGGTAAAGTTCCACCATTTAAGTCTTATAATATAATCCCACTACTACTATTCTCGTCATCACCCGGTAAAGTGGCCGGCTATTCTCAACGACAGATGAAGTTCGAGGGTTCACAGTAATGCAATTGCAGGTGGCGACGCGCCGTCTCATCTCATTTCCTTTCAGACTCGACAGTAAACCCCCCCAACCCACTCGTTCCCCATACAATTATAGGATCCCACCTACCGTTCGCCCTCGCGGAGGGACACCCTCAATTCAAGTCGGACGCCTTATCACAGCCGTAATTGAAGCCCAATCTCTACCACAGCCTTAGCTACATTCGCCCGGGGAGGGACGGAAGAATTCCCGCTTTCGATCCGCTAGTCCAGGCTACCGAGGACACCGAAATTGAAAACGGAATGCCAATGAGATGTGACAGGTTGAGTTCTACCGATTTATTTAAACAACCCGCGCAGATGGAGGGTGAGGTGGCGGGATCGAGCTCTCAATTTCAAGAAACGCTTCTACTTTGCAGAAAATTCCGAAAAGCGGGAATTTCAACCCGCAGCCAATATGCCCTGGACGAAATATATATATATTGCCCTGGTTTCAACTTCTTCAAGACATGAGTGCATTGTACTACTACTGCTTGCGGCAAACCCAAACCTCTTACAATGGATGAGTGAGTGATAAATTGTAATTTGAAATGTCTTCGCCGGTATAAAACATCTCTATCTAATCAAAGAAAAATGTACCCTGACCTTCAAAAGGAAAGAGAGGACATACAGACGCTGATCAATGAGTTCAAAAAAATATACCCAGATTGGGGAACACGAAGCAACCAAAGTGGAAACGTCAAAACGGGGTGAGTAAGTGGTAGGTGATAATCCGAGGAGTCTTTTTCCTCACTAAATACCCTGATCCCAGTCCTCAAAGTACTGCAGCCAAGGTGCCGAAAAAAAGACCTCCAAGTCCATCCGACCTTTTCCGTGAATTCGGCAAACAATTCCCAGCCATGCCTGCGGGAAATGATAGTAACCGAGTTGAGGGTGTCAGAAAGAAAAACGACGGTGTAAAGGTTATAAAGGGGAAAGTACCCAAAAGCGACGGAGGTCTGGGCCTCTTGTATAAATTTATTTGCCACAACTAATTGGTGAAACAGTGACAAGTGCCAATCCCGAAGTAGTATATAAAGACACACCCAAGGTCGCGCTACTTGTGGAGCATCACTCGCAACTAGCTGTCGACTGCGAAAGGAAGATGTCATTTGTCGTCTACAAAAATAGGATCATGATCTTCAAAAATTTTATTGACTATTCGAGGACGATCGAAATCCCTCATTTCGATTCCAAATTCGTGTGTTTCGTCTTAGGAAAACTTTCAACATCAATGACTGACATGCACAACAGGTCATGATGTATAGAAATGGTACTATGATCCTTCAAAATCGCACAGAGCCTATGTTCCTCTATGAAATGAATATGGAGACGAAGAAAGTTGTCAACAAGTGGGAATTTGGGATCAGTATCAGTTGCATCGCACCACATCACGGGTCTGGATCGATGGTGAACGTAACCTTCTTCGGTGCTTCAGACAAGGCAGTTTTCCTTATCGACCCAAATTATCAAAAGATAGAGGACATAAAAACGTTCAGCGAGAGCCAATATTTCTCCACGATCACAACCTCAGCTTCCAATGTGCTTGCTGTTGCTACTCAGCAGGGTGAAATTCGACTTTTCAAATCAGGGGCGAGGAAGGCAACGGCACACTACCAAACTCTGGCCGGCCCGATTACTGATATCGACATTACGGCCGATGAGGAAGGTCTCGTTGCAACGACAAAGAAGCGCTTAATTTTTATCGGTCAACCAATCACGCTGAAAAAGCTGGATTTTTTGGAGCTGAAAGGTCAAAACCTTGAAAAAATGGGCGAAACCTCGTTCCTTACTGCTAGGTAGCTGATCAATATGCTACCTACTACCACTACCACTTCAAATAAATACTAATATTCTTCTCAGGTTTAATCGAGCGGGGACTGCAATCGTGACATCTACCAGTCAGTTCCTGATCCTGTGGGAGGTGAATGAGGATCGCAAGTGGTCTTACAAATTCATGGATTGTAAAGACTATGTCGTGGGAACCAAATTCAAGCCATATGAGCACGGTGATGAAGATGAAAGGATCGTAAGTATTCACTTTTCGGTCGTTCACGAGTACGACTTAGCGTGTGGAACTCCCCTCGTGAGATTATTGTGTTGTGTAAGAAGCTGGCCCAGGGAAAAACCCGTGGCACATCTGCGCAGTCCCTGCCAGATAAATTGCAAATGTATATACGCATTATTGACGTTCGTGCAGGTCAAAATTGGCGTCTGTGCAGCTGAATGCGTGCTAGTTACGAGGATGCGAGACGATAGCGATACGATGGGGAGCGATCCGAGACCATGCCAAGTGACATTTCTTTCTGGAAACTGAGCCGTAGGTGCTATGGATGGGGCGAGAGGAAGAACGTGTTCAATTGAAGTTCTACGATACATTGACAGGGTATTTATACTGTCTAATAACGTAGGGCAACGTGGCACTTGCGTGCCATGAATTTCTGCTGTACTAAAGTGTTTTCGGTTCGCACTAGCCATTGTTGACCCTTAAGATAACCACAACTTCCTATGACTCGAAAGGTTTAACTACGCCCCGGTTTGTCTCTCCAGCCCCTCCGAAATGCATAATTCCAGCCACACTGGCATAGTTATAAATGCAGCTGCTATATAGGGTAGTCGTCTAACTTCTAACATCGGAGGTCGAAGGGTATAGGTGTCGTGCCCAGTCCAGGTCCGCAATCAGGCAGCGGACCAGAATTACCGTACGCCCATCGTGTATTCAAGCATTTTGCAAAGAAACTGGGCACGCCAGAAGTTAGAACTCTTGGAAAAACTTCTTTTGCTGGCAATCCGATCCAAACAAACCGAGGGCAAACAAGGGACGCTGTTTCCAAGCTCTCCTCACCTACGCCCATCGCACCATCCGTCGACACAAGCGGCCTTAACTCCCCCCGCCCAGATCGCCCTCTCCTCAACTTGCTGCAATCGCGCTTCATGCGGACTGCGCCTCTTCCGCCCGCCGTTGTCCACGACGACTCAACTTCAAGACCCCTTCGACGACCTTCGCCCTTCTTCATACGACCTTCACTGCCCGCGCTCGCTGTAATCTACGACCTCAACTTCAATGTATGGACTCTAACTCCTGTACTGATCCGGCCTCTCGTTAACAACTACTTACCTTCGCCTCCCTTCACTCCGTACGAAGCATGGCGTAGCTGCGTCTCTACGTCAGATCACTCGGGCAAGGAACGCTCGGATATAATCGACGAGCAGATATAGGAGGACTCCAAGCCCTCTCGAATGCAAGATTTCGCTGCTACGTTTGTCTTTCAGCGAGTTTTGTTCGTTCATTTCTCATTTCGTTTTCAGGCTCTGGCGAGTTGAGCAAAACACCATGGTGAAGCAGATGAAGATTATCCATCAGGACGGGTTCTCTGAGTTGGAGCCCAAGGGGTAACTTCCTCGATTTCCTCCAGCAAGTTGCCATTTACATGCACCCGATTGTGTGGAACATTCAAATAGGGTGCGTAGACTGTTCTTTTCCTCCGTCGTCGTTCCGTTCGCTCATTCATCCATGACAAAGGCTCTCGCAGAAAAGGTCTTGGGCTTCGGTTTGACGCAACCAACAGTACTCTCCATTTCCCAACAGAGATCGCCGAGCCTATCAACCGGCTATGCTAGGACTCCATTACCCCTCGTCTGACTTCTATCTTACGGATTCTGCCTCCCTCGCATTACAGCTAGGTGCTACGGATAGTGTCACAGGGGTACCTGCCCAACGAGACGGACGTGCTGAAGGCGAGGAAAAAGAGCGTGCGCATCGTCGAGACACACTTCACGATGGGCCAATTGTCGGGCTACGCATTCCCATCACCCCATTTCCTTCTCGTGTGCCCTGCCACAGGGCTTCTTTTTTTCATCTGTCCGTATTTTTTTGCCTTCCTCATCCCTGCCTTATCGGCTCCGACGTCGTGGGGCAAGGCAGTTGTGTCAGGAGATCCGATATTTGGGGTAGCATTATGTTTTAGGTGCTGCACACACCGGTCCTTCGGCTGTATTTTGGAGCCTCCTACCACCGAACAAAATTCTGGAAGCATTTCGCCTCACGATCTAATTTTCAGTATTTATCCCATTGACTCCCTAGCTCCCATTTCGTATTCGCGATTCGTCGATGCCGTGCCATGTCGCACGGATTATTTTACTCATGGTTTATGTCTCGCTAGCATTCATAAATCGGCTGATTTTTTATCTAGGTGCATTGGTGGAGAAAATTCGAAAACGTCGTTTGCATGGGGTAAGGCATGGGGCTGTCTCGCGGCTACCTTATTTGGTTTTACCCTATGTTGGGTGTACAGCTCAGCGGTATGTAGGGTACACAGTTGGCGTGCATGTAAGGTATATTATACTGCATTTAAAGTCGGCCTATAGCCCAGACAATCAGAAACTCGATGATGGATCTCACAAGTCGTCGACACAATCACCATCATTGGGCTGTTCGTCCTCCATCTACTTGTTCTCCGTTACCCTGGTCGGTTTGGGGGCGTCTTACACGCTTCGGGTTATCCGGAGCCACTTTCCACAAAGCGGCGATCTGGGGGGAAAGGTGTCTATATCGCAGACCCCGAGGGTAGGAACATACGTACGGCAGTCATAGCTTCCTTGGAGCGTCCAGGGTTCTCCTCATTCCACGTCTTCATCATCCGTTTGACGAAGCATTGGTACGGGCTTTGTTTACGCTTGCGTTTGTCAGAGTTGCCTGGAGAAGAGAATATGAAGGATAGTGGAAAATACCCCTTTTTTATTCCGGGTGTTGCCGGTGGTGGGTGCTGCACGGCGAACAAGGGACACGGGACGTGAGACATTCAAAGAAAAGAAAGGAGACGCGTACTTCTCAGGTTGCGGGTAATTGCCATTTGAGAAACGATGATGGTGGTGGACGAAGAGTGAGAAGCGTGGTTCGTGTTGTGGTCCGTGCGTATTTGAGAAGTCATCGGGACGCTTCCAACTCCGCCCCTCAGCTGACATGGTCATTGCATGATAGCAGCTAGCGAGTAGAGGTCCTCCATCAAATATTCCACCTCGAGATCAGCTATTATCCTCGGCAAAAGGGGAGTTGTCACTCGAGTGCAATGCCGCGCTTACTTGTCCCCGCAATCCTGGTACTCTAACAAATCTGAGCTATCTTTAGACGGCAAGGACCTCCGGCGACCCCGTAAATCGTTCAGTGAACACCGCACCAAGCTGCCTGCTATTCCGATTGCCCTGCGAGATCTTTATTCATAGGAATACTGCCCTATTAGCAAAGGGCCTTCTCCACCTATTTCGCAGGGGAAGGGGTGACAGCGCCTTCGAGCACCATTGGAGGCGTGCTAAAAATAGAATTAGCTTATAATCAGTTCAATTGCATGCCTCTATGTTACCCATTATTCACAGCCACTGTCGCACACAGGCAGCCGCAGAACAGTTGATTATCCCGTAAAAGATCCCATCCGTAGCTATGTAAAAAACCTTATATTATATTTAGCTCTAATGAATCTCTGAAAGTACCTACCAAAGCTGTTGTGTTGAGTGAGGAGGCCGCGGGTGCTGCTGTTCAGCACACTGCTGCTTGTCTGCCGGCGCTGGCGCCTGCCTGTGATCCTCATCTCCCATCCAGCCTTCTCCATGGTTTCCCAGCAGCGTTGCATCCGTTGTCGGCCCCGAAGTCCGATTCAGGTTGTGACGGCGGCAAAGCTTGAACATTCTAAAATAAGTCAATTTTTGTCAGTGTTGTATCTAACCCTTAATTACATTCTAATGTTAAGGCTTAGTATCAATCAGAAACGTTAATAACCCTTAATAAAGTCTTAAGAACAAATGAGTCACGATATGAACCGGCATCGGGCTTGAAATGACCCGGATGAGCCAGTCGATAAGAAAAAAGATCAAAAAATTGCAATTTAATCCTCTAGTTATTCTACTGAGCTCAACGACTATGCCTCCACCAAAGGGCCCTATCTGGAATCATTTCTTGCCTGGCGAAAAACTGAATGGATCGCATCTTCGTGCCCATTGTCTGGGATGCATTGAAAAGGAACGCCTATGGGAACAACAATCGAACTCGACGACGACAGAAACGGGGCAGGCGAGAAAGAGCAAGACCCGTCGAAGCCACGGTCAGGGCTGGTGAAGTCTCGTGCAGGATGGCGAGAGGAGATGAAGAAGTGTAGCCTCGCTAGCCAGGCGATCACATGATCCTTAGAAGTAGCCAGCTGACGTTCACGGATATCACGCCTGGTTCCTGTTGCTGATGCGACATAGGGAGCCCCCAACATCAAAGAAATTTCATAGTCCGACGTGTTCCGAGCGGATGCCGTTCAGTCAGGCGCATGGTATCAGGCTCGCCCCGTGCAGAAACAGGCAATGTAATTGAATTTTCAAGCTTCGTCTACCGCATACACCCTCTAAAATGGACGTAAACTCTGAAGATGAACTCGAGGATTCTTCTACCACAGTATTTCCTGAAACTCCTGTGCAAAGAGCCTACGAAAATCGAAACGACTACATGATTGACCCTCGTCCTCTCGGATTGAGTGGCAACTGGATAGCACCACCTTTCTTACCTCAAACACCTGCAAACCTATACCCTTATCCTCCAACTACATATGCCTGGCACACTTACCCCCAGCCATTTTTTGCGACTCCTACGGCATCAGCTGAAAGAGATATGGGGTCAAATGACTCAAATCCGCCACAAACAAGGAATGCAAAGGATGCAAGTGACGAGAATATAGTCGTGGATGTCGTGCGGAAGTTGGGGACGGAGAAGTTGACGAGCAAGCCGCAAGCCTTCTGGTGTACTCAGGCCAGGCCCTGGGAGAAAGCCCATGAGTTCCGCAGGCCGCGGCTCGGTCGTCGATAAGAACCAGAGGAGAACGATGGAGCAGAGACTTGAGGAAATCTTTAGGTTTGTTGCGTCGCGTGTGCACGTGCCTTGCCGCAGCTCCGGCAATCTCTCGGAGTACGAAATATTTTGATGTTGGGGGCTCCCTATGTCGCATCAGCAACAGGAGCCAGGCTAGAAGAAGTGGGTCCAGAAGGAGCAAGCGCGAGAAGACAGTTCAGATAACGACGATGAACTGCAAAACACGATGTACGGTCCGCGGCGATCGAAGTGGTTGCCCCAATCGCTCGAGTTATTGTTTGCAGGCCGGAAAGACACGGATGTTGACGAGCAGGTGAGAAGGTTTCGCCGACGACAGGCGTACACGGAGGAAGCACGGCTCATGGAGCTGTTGGCACACGAAGAAGCAGATGAGGAAAGAATTCCAGATGATGGGGAATTAGAGGGTTGGGGTGATGACTTCGACGGGTAACGGAAAACGGCCAATTTTGTGTAAAGTCTTGATAACCCCTTAGAATCAAGTCTTAATTAAGGGTATTTAAGACTTAAGGCTTATGTGGGGTTAATAACCCCTTAGAATACAACACTGATTTTTGTTGTCTGCAAGAACATTGTAATGGTCGAAATACCGGCAGGCATCAATGTAATTCGCTACTGCCAACCTAAGTAGTATCCGAGGTCCTGTAGTCCAATGGGGCTCAGGTATCTCAATAAACCTAGGTGTTTTGTTGCTCAAAAATACTGCGTCCCACGTGAGCCCTACGGTCCAATCAAATAATGAGTATTACTATTGGTTCGATTCAGTTGATGGATGATGACGAGAAGGGTGTTAATGGAATTTGGGACACCAGCGTAAAAAGTGGATAGCACCTTAAATAGTGGGAGCTCAATCTTAAATAGTCGGATTGCGTTTAAGAAAGCGGCATGAGTTGTTTTGGGCGGGCACAGGTTTTTTGCCGTGCCACGTGCGTCCCGTGCGTGCCAGTGCGTGCCGTTGCATGCTAGGTGCGCGCAAGTGAAAAATCTAATTATTTTCATTATTATGGGGACATATAGCCAGAGTAGATAGTAGTGTATATGTGCTTTTTATTTGGACACATTCCAGTCAGATTTACCTCGTAGAATAAAAGTTACTTTGGGGCCCAAGATTGCCCTCGCCACCCCCGCGAACGATGTTGGGCAATGGTCTGAAAGGGCCCGCTTTCCCATAGACAGCGTTTAGGGTCTGCATCGCAGTTCTTAGACCGTCAACAAGGGAGAAAGCTGAATAGAGGACGCAGGCGATCGTGGCGTCATCCTCTAGGAGCGTTGTCAAACATCATAAAAGTGTTCTTAAAGAAGTGACCCTCGGACGACATTCAATAGGCCGCGGAATTCGCCACACATGCAGAGCAGGTCATCGAAAGCGAGATTATGAAGCGACTGCCGCTGGACTTGGTGGGAGCGCCAGGAGCAGATTCTGGAGCGGGGGCGTTCGAGCTTTCCTTAGGGAATTTATTGACCAGTTTGTCGAGTGTAAGAGGTGGTATATGGACCGTCCTGGTCCTCTGTTTCAAATTTTCCTGGCAACTTGGCATATCGACTTTCAAGAATTTCAGATGTAAGTGCAGCTATGTTGATATTGCATCTTGGAACTTTCGATTCGAACGGCTTATTTTGAACAAGTCTATGTTGAGCTATATCATCAGGAGAGGTAACTCCGGCCCGTGGTCGCCAGATAGCACGAATAGTGTTGCTCTGTAAATTTCTTCGAGGCTGTAGGTGTCATCGACGTGATGTTTCGTGTTTTCCTGGCGTAATTGATTGCGTACTTGGATTCTGACGTCATGGTGAAGACCACCGATGAAATAGAACTGAATTTCGCGAGCCGCGATGCGTCCTTTTTGCTCGAGGTACTTCGAAATTCGTAGGAACGAGCGGTGATATTCTCCAAATTGAGTGACATTGGAAATTGGGGTTAGGGATTGCTTCTCTGAGACTGATTCGAGATTGGCAATTGTGTATTTGCGATTGCAATCGATTGATTCTGGGTAATGGGAACATATTTCTGTAGTAAATGCCTCCCAATCATTTCCTTGGGCAAAGTCGAGTAGGCTCCACAGCTTGCGAGCGTCTTATGTGAGCGAACCACGTGTCTTGTCCATCTTATTAATGCCACGGAAATCCTTGCTTTCTAAGCCTGTAAACTACTTTAAAATGGGTAATATATCGCTTGTATCGCATTATTAAGCTCCATGTAATTTATATACTGATCCAAGTGTGTAGGAAAGCTCGAGAGAGGGGAGGAAGGCGCAGGAGAGGCGGCGAGAAGGGTCCCCAACAACAACGGAATTCATGCTTTTTCATGGCCGTATTATTCAAACCCTGCGCTTTAAAACGCAAAGATTTGCTTCAGAAACCGATTGAAATGACCAATTTTCCCTATTCTCCCTCTATGTACTACCTGATGTACTTAGTGTGACGCATTTCTTTGCACCATCGGGCCGGTCGTTTCTTAATGGGACCTCCCCGGTAATAAACTCCTTCCTTCCTT
>JABCKI010000437.1:0-12846 GCA_018282025.1 Sphagnurus paluster
ATTGATCGGATTGGCAATGCCAAAGTATTTACGAAAATGGACTTGCGTTGGGGTTATAACAATGTAAGGATAAAAGAAGGGGATGAATGGAAAGCAGTGTTCACCACGCCAGAGGGGTCCTTCGAACCACTGGTTATGTATTTTGGCTTGAACAACTCTCCCCCAACATTCCAAAATATGATGAACGATATATTCCATGACATGGGAGTAGTCGTCATTATTTATATTGATGATATCCTGGCAGGTGGAAATTGAATGCAAGGAAGGTGTCGTACAGGGTGACTGGCTCACTCTCCACCACAGACTACCATTAAAATCCACCCTCACTGCCCAGATAGGGCTCAAGCTCATGCTCTGGGACCTGCAGGCTGAGCACACACCACCGACATTCGCCAATATCGCCCCACTGCTTGCCTTCCTGCAGCCATGCCCCATCCTTGTCCTGCCTGCTCCCACAATGTGTCCCAGTGCAACTCCACGGTGAGGACAAGCTCCCCATTGCTGGGTATTTCCCTCGCCCTTGTTCAAGTTGTCTCGCAACAAGCTCCCCTGCCCCCATATCAGCTGCCCAACAGAGCCTCAACTTGCCCAACATGCACCTGTCGACGTGAGCCACCAGCCATCTGGATTCTGGGGGTTGTGCGCTTCTCATCAGCAGCCTGTTGGGTGTCTTACAGCCGTCTTCACGACATTTATGACTTCTATAGCATCTGCTACACGTAATAATATGTCCTAGACTGACCTCGGGCCATCCTTATTCAGAGATGTCCCTACAATTGATACTGAGCATAGCTATTTGCTAATTACAAGTACAACGAAATCAATGACATCAATGATACATCACCAGTTAACAAAACATCAGCTGATAATTTCAAGAGATCAGCTGTTGCAATCAGATTTTTGACCGTGGACTTCCCGCCAAACTTAATCGGCTGTCTCTCACAGCGGACCCCATACTCTGTGTGTAAATTGCTATAACTTTCTCTGCTCACAACCACTAACACCTATATTCAGACTAGAAAGAACAATCAATTATTCAATCGATCCCACACATTCACTGTATTTGAAGAGCGATACGAGAGACCCCAAGGGTATACTAGTGGATCACATAGTATTCATGGATCACGTCTACACATCCTTGAACGATGATGCCCTCGAACAATCGGGAAAGGACAGGATCAAGGTCTCGGAGTCTACATATGGAGATATAGTAGCCAAGCACGCCCCGTTAGAACCTGCTGATGGGATAGCAGATGGAGTTCTGGTAATTGCCTGCATCAACCCAAATCACGATCAACCAGCAAGCGACAACTTACAGAGATTCCGTTCCACAACCCTTATTAGGACATCCCAAACCAAGAAAGTCGCTAAGTAGTGTCGCAAGTTCAAAGATTCAGAACGCTCCGGATCCACTGGCAGATCAGCTTAGTAGTTTAAGTATGACTGAGAGTGATGGTAGCCGTAGCCTCGCGGAGCGACCACCTGGCGACACTGCGGAATTGGACTTGCGCATTGCCTTTGCCGTAGTGGAACATAAGGCTAGCTCTAAAACCGTGAAACAAGCGACCGCACAAGCTCAAATGTACAGTGTTAGCTCTGTGGAATTTCTTTCCAGGTTGGGGATCGAAGACAGACCCGTTTTTGGGATTGTCACACATGGAACGAACGCAGATATTTTGTGCACTTGGAAGTCTAGCACATATAAGGTTACTCAAAATCTAATTATCTTTGCCCATTGTACTTACCTGCCTCAAAAACCATCTAGAAAATCTTCATGTTCGACAGGGATATCAGAAAATTCAACATCGCTTTACCTGGTGATTTTTTGCAATTTGTCACGTTCTTGTTTCATCTGTGCGACTACGCGAAGGAGCTTAAACAACAAATCGAAAAGGAAAAATGCGCAAACAAATTTTTCGACGCAGTCAGAGACACCAAGGATAGAAATCCTTTGAACAACTGGACCGTTTGGACGGTATTTCCCACAAGGACCGCCAAGAGGGAAGGAGGGCCTGTAGAAGAGGAGCAGACATCCGAGTTGAACGATCCCAACCTTGAACTCAAAGTAGAATAATCACCTCAGGGGATATTAGTTCTACATCATCGTCCTCGTAGTATTGATAGTTATGCTGAAATGAATACATGATATAGGAAGTTGGCTCAGTCGTACACGGTTGATTTCAATACGTTTGCTACGTACTTGTATTCCCAATGTCGTCGTTGACCTGCAGCTGTCAAATACTCACGGTTACTCTTGGGCCCTAGGCTGCATGAGCGCTGGTGACTTGGTGCCGCAACGCACCCCGGCGAAGAAAATAAAGCCGCAGATTCCGTGGAAAGGTTCACCATAGAGGTGAGGGGCCTCGAGGCATGGCTGCAACGGACCGCGACCGCTCCATGTCTACGTCGAATGTGTACCTGTGCCGTCAGGCGCACAGGCTAGAGCAAGGCCATGTGCCATAGATAACCATCTGCCTGTGACAGTCTTACTTGTAAGTTACGTTTATCAACTTGTGGGCCTCAAAGCGCAGCAAGATATATACTTAAGGCAGTCCCACAACACAGATATTGAAGGAACGCAAGCCATGGTCACAGGGGCTTTCTTTTCGGGTTGTTGGAGGTACAGCCGCGAATAATCGACAAGTTGAATTAGATCGTTTGAAAAATGCCTCGAAAAGCTAGCCATCCCTCGTACTAAAAATAGGGACCGAACATCCAGGAGCCCTAATGACGCAATTGCGACTATGCACTGCGCGACTTGGGTGCAAGACCAGAGTGATTGCGAGTCCGGAGACAAAGATCCCGCCAAGGTTCATGCGCACTCGAGAGTCTCGTGATGCGCAAATGCGGTGCGTATACCCAACGGGCACGTCGGTCGTTTGTAGAATGAGGTCTTGGTATCCTTTGACTGGGCGTGGAGAGGTAAGAGAATTTCGATACATATACGTTCCAAGCATGTCTAAGGATCACCTGGGTACTGATCCGCCGGAACTTCAAGTGTCCATGTGGTGGGATCCAGGAGAGCAGCTGGGCGGAGTAAACTGGCAGTCGATGATATGCATAGTTCCGTCGCAAGGGTCCGTAGAGATCTGACCAATACATTCGGGATGATGAACAGAGTCTTCAACACCCTGTTGAAGCCGTTATTAATCAAGATCGAGAACAAACGTCATCGACAGGCTCGGGGACAGAGGACCGATGAGATGAGTGAAAAATAAACACCAAAATTTGTCTGTAGGGCAAGCATTGCTGAATCGCCGCATATCGGAGATGGTTGAGAGCGCAAATTCTACATTTTCTACAAGTTTCGACGCTGTAGATGCAGAAGGCTCATCGTCACCGAGCAATAATTCTGTCGATAGTTCTTTGAGGAGGGATAACCCTGGAAGGTAGCCTAGCGTGCAATTCCGAAGGAATGCACCGTGGTAGTGATGGATCCAGGAGAGGGGGGAGGGACTCGAGACGAACGGGCCGGTCGACACTTTGCCGGATGCGGTGGACTTATTCCGTGATTATCAGAGGTGTTGAGTACGGAAACTTCAAAGTTGGCAGAAATCCACAGTTCAAGTTATGGCACGAGATCTCAAAGCCTGGGTGATTGTTGAGTGCGCGCGTTCTCGAGGCCATTTCCGGTGTGCCCGTGGGTGTCAGTATCAGGCCTGGTGAGCGGAAAGGCTTGGCCGAGCATTTGATCCCGTCGACCGAGTACCCCAGACCGACGTCATCGCTCCCCTCCTTGAGATGAACCTTCATCTGGCAAAGCCGTCAGCCCGCAGCAAGTCATGAAATGAAATGAAGGTAGTTTTTCGGGGCTAATTATACATCTCTCGCAACCCATAAGAGGCATGGTTTCTTACAATTGGGGCACCCAGACACCCCAGACTCTTCAGCGACTGAGCTTCGAATCGTCCGTTCTCCTGGCGACCACTGATCCATCATCGCCTGCCCACGCACAACATAGGCGCTGCTCTTCTTCTCGATTCCATACCAAGCCTCTAGAGTGTTCCAGACGGTATTACCCACTGGACAACTCCTAATTAGAAATTGAAGCTTTGAGTGCCCACATAACCAAATCTCTAGACATTGTTTAGATACAAGGTACCAACGTCTCACATTCCAGCATAATCGATAAAGGCCCCACTTCCAACGACGAACACGAGCTCCTTTAGCGGACACACCCACATCCACGCTCTGTCTCCTGTCTCCTGAATCCTGAATCCTCAAGAACCTTTTACACCCACCCAAACCTGAATGGCTCCAGCCTCCGACTCCCCACCGCGCCTGCGCGTCCTCGCAGGCACCAGCGCGCAACCAGACGCGCTCACGCCCATCCGCACAGGGCACACTGTGCGCCTCGCCTCGCTGCGCTTCGAGGGCGAGCTCGTCGTGCACATCAAGGGGCTCGACGACGGCGATGGCCAAGGCCAAGGCACGAGTCGGAGTGAAGAGTACTTTGCACGCCCCGAGCGCGTGGGCGTGACATGGAGCATCCAGGTCCGGGGTGCGTGTTGTGCTTGTATTGTAGTGGATACTGAGCGCTAATCTTTGGTTGTACTTGTGCAGGCCGCTTCCTGCAGCCTGTCTCCGCAGACGATGTGCTTTTTGGGAACACGTTTGATCGTCCGCTCGGGCTGCCGTGGGGCTCCGGCGCTGCGCTCAAGTTCATGAAGTGAGTGCTCTATTTCTATTTTCCTGGTATAATTGCTGACGGGATTACATTCGCTAACGTATAGTTACATTGATCCGACACTAGAGCACGATCTGACGTCGCAGACCAAGCCATGGGCGCTCTCTCCACTCGTCGCGACGATGCCACATCTCGTACACACACGGGTGCCTTCCTACGCGCCTTCCTCGGTGGCGTCTTCGCCACGCTCTAGCCTCTCTCGCTCAGAATCGCCGTCGCCCTCCCCAGAAAACAATTATCACCAGGCAGACAAACAACAAGAAGAAAGCATCGGTGAAGAAGACAAACTCAACGATCTGCTCACTCCTCGGAAGAGCACATTCGACGACCTCATCACCCCGCGGAAGAGCACATTCGCCGTTCCTCCCCCACCCCCGCTTGCCCGTCGGAACGACACGATCACGCCCGCCAACGCCAGCACCCACTACACCTACCACACCAACGCCGATGCAACAGAGCCCAATCGCGATCTAGACCCGGACGTGGACGCGGACACGGACACGTTCCCGCCGCGCATCCCGATCAGCGACGACACCTCGCAGCTGCACCTCGCCCGGCGCGGCACCGGCTCGTCCGGCAACACAAGCAATGCGTCGAGCGCGTCCCTGGCGAGCGCGTCTTCGTCTTCGTCCTCCGGGGGGTCGTACGCATCTGCAGCGTCGAGTTTCCGTTCAGGCTCCGGTTCTAGTTTGAGCGTGCATTCGCAGTCTGGGTCCGTGTCTGAGGCTGGAAGTGGGAAGAACGGGAAGGGGGGTGGGATGAAAAAGCTCGCTGCGCGCGTGCGCAAGGGAAAGGGCGGGAGGAAGAAGGACGAGGAAGACGGAGTGGCTGAGTCACGAGCGCTGGGGCTGGAGACGGCCGCACAGCGCCGTGCGTACTTCAGCAGCGCTGCACACCGGCAGGAGATCGTTTTTGGGCCGCAGGTGCGTGTGATGTGGACTTGCGATTCATCAATCTAAATTTTACATTAATTTGTGGACGCCTGCAGGACGTGGTGACGACGGACTTCTGCTACGGCTTCCTCGAGTTCAGCCCGCGCCTCGCGCTACGCCTCCCCGGCGGGCTGTCGTTCGACCTCATGCGCTACTGGGACGGCCAGCCGGTGCGCTTTGTGTGCTGTGAGCGCGGCCCAGGTTCGGGCGCGGGAGGGCAGGAGGGAGTGGAGGGGGACCCGTGGGGCGAGGTGTATTGGTGTGTGGTTATTGAAATGGGCGAGTAGGGTGCGTTTTGGTTCGAGAGCCTAGTACTAGCTTAGAACATTCACTCATAATATATTATAGAACGTCGTGAGCTTGAAGCTTTGTCCTTGTCAGCCATTTTACTTAAACTCTTTGAACTGGAGTTATCCAGTTTGTTAATCTCAGATTCCAGATTCATTATTTGTGAAATAATTTGTGGATCTGGAGGGGCTCACCGCCGGCTTGGTTCCTATGATGCCTTGCAGATACACCCAGTTGTGTTCACCACTGCACAATACGAAGTGGATAGCCTTACAAGTTACAAATCAGAACTTTAAATAAGGTCCTATTGTAGTCGAAAGACCAGGGATCGCCACCGTTAACCAGACACCCGGTAATAATGATTGAGTGTGGTAACTGAGCCCACTTTACGTATATTGAACGCAGTCTGATGTCAGGTATCATAGAACCCGTCGATTATCTAAGGCAGGTGAGCAACACATGAACCTGGCATATATATAACTTTGAATTTACCTCAATACTCCTACAACCATCCCAAACACCATCTTAATCTCTATCACCATCAATGACTTTCAAACTTACAATCGAGTTCGAAGACAACCGTTTTCAGATAGGACATTTTGCTACTACTAAACCCGATCCCACTCTCCGCCATGTCACCTCCATCGCCTTAACAAACGCTAAAGAATGGAAATCCTCCCGTGAGGATCAAGAGTTGTTGATCTTCCGAGCCACCATGGAGAAGCGTTCCTCACAGTCCGAACAGGGAGTGGACATGGACATAATTGAGCAGAAGCAGAAGGTCGTTTGCAAGGTCACATGTGACCGGTATGCGAAAGAACGACTGAAGCATGAAGCGGCCGTATACCAAAACCTGCTGAAAGGCCTCTGGGGCAAAGGCGTACCGGAGTTCCACGGATATTTTGATGGTAAATGCACTCTCACGGACACCTCCGAGGAAGACTTTTGTTGTATTGTGCTCCAAGACTGCGGTACCCATCCTGTGAAGACTCTGTCTCACTTGAAGCTTGGCAAGCACCACGTATTCCGGTGAGCCTGACCACACATATATAAATCATCCCAATAGCTAATGAGTTGATTAATCTGTAGACGCAAATTTGCGCGCCTCTTAGCGGACCTCCACAAGGTGCATGGCGTGTACCATAACCAAATTTTGGCAGAAAATCTTCTGAGTTTGTACGGCGAGCCCTTCCTGGTCGACTTTTCAGAGGCTTTTGCTGAGAAGTGTTATCTCCGCGTCGATATCGACGTAGAAGGACAGCTCCTTAAATCTTGCACATCAGTTCCGTGCAGTGAACTATCTATAGTTCTCAGGGAGATTGGTTGGTGGCTGGAAAGTGCGTGTTTATCATGCAATTCTTCCGTTTTTTTCTAGGAAGCGCATCTCACTCTTGCTTTTTACAGGAAAATATATCTGGTATGGTTATGAATACGATCTCTGTCATATCACCAGCGTCGCGTATCTATTCGAGCGCCCCCGTGAGCAGCGTCACTGCCCCAAGAACCTGACCAATGAAGATGTCTGGGACAAGGCGGTAGTTATCTGGAAGTATGTTCACGCTAATTGGGCCCGATTCCATCCCGAAGGAGGCCTGGCACCCGCTCTCGGAGACCTTTCCTATCAGACGTATTTAGTAGGCTCTGGGGATGGAACTGCCTAGAACGGAGAGAGGCTTGAAACAGGCTGACAGACAGTATTAAAACTTTACACTGAAACCAAATAAACTTTATAAAGCGGGCTCAGACTAAGATCATTTCTGAGCATGCTCTGACTTTTCATTAGGGTCTCTCAATGTTGTCAGTCGAGTGTCATTTGGGATCTCTTTTGGAATCGGCATTTCTAGCTTTTTATTCCGTAAAAAAAATTGGCACGCTAAACTTGCAGAGTCCACTAGGCCGTTGACACCTCAGGAACACTTGCTTGAACTGGAGTTGACGTCAGCACGCTCCTGCATCTCCTGATTACTGGCAATCGAGACTCATTTGTATCGTCAGATTACTATTAAATCCAAAAAAATAATTCAATTAGACATAGGGGGAACATGCACCTCTTAGACAATGCCTCCGATACCGTCCACTGGTTCCTCGGCTCCGGGCCGTGAGTCCTCCGACTGTCCGAGGGATTTCTCCACAAATCCACCAGTGTCCACCTTGCACTATGACATCCCTCAGCTTTTCGGAACGTCGTTTACAATTGGGATTCTCACAGACATGCCAGGCTTTGTCCGTTCTCTCCTGAAGACTACATCTGACCACATCCATCATCGCCCGCCCTCGCTGCTGTTCTCCTCGATTTTGCACCAAGCCTGTGTCTACATACAAGACACCTAGCATCATCCACAAAGGCCCCGATTCCAGCGATGAACACGCCCTTTAGCGGACACCCCCACATCCACGCTCTGTCTCCTGTCTCCTGAACCCCAGCGAACCTTTTACACCCACCCAAATGGCTCCACCCTCCGATTCCCCGCCGCGCCCCCACGTCCTCGCAGGCACCAGCGCTCACCTAGACGCGCTCACGCCCATCCGCACAGGGCACGCCGTGCGCCTCTCGTCCGTGCGCTTCGAGGGTGAGCTCGTCGTGCATATCAATAGGCTCGGCGACGGCAAAGGCCAAGGCACGAGTTTACGTTTGAACACGACCTGACGTCGCAGACGACGCCATGCGCACTCTCCCCGCTCGTTGTGACGGTGCCGCACCTCGTACACACCTTCCTCTGTGACATCTTCGCCCCAGTCTAGTCTTTCGCGCTCAGAATCACCGTCGCTCTCCCCAGAAAACAATTATCACCAGACAGATAAATAACAAGAAGAAAGCAACAGTGAAGAAGACAAACTCAACGACCTGCTCACTCCTCGGAAGAGCACATTCAAAGACCTCATCACCCCGCGGAGGAGGACATTCACCGTCCCACCTCCACGGCCACCCCCACTCGCCCACCGAAACGGCACAATCACCCCCGCCAACGCCAGAAACCACTATACCAACACCGATCGAACATAACCCAATCACGATCTAGACGCAGACACAGATACGATCCCACCGCGCGTCCCACCTGGCGACGATACGTCCCAGCTGCACCTCGCTCGTCCTGGCTCGTCCACGAGCACGAGCAAGGCGTCGAACGTGTCCGGTTCTGGTTCCGGCTTCTAGTTTGAGTGTGCGTTCGCAGTTTGAGCGTGAGGTTGAGTCTGGGAGTGGAGTGGGAAAGAGAAGAAGGGGAAGGGCAGCACGATGAAGAAGCTCGCTGCGCTTGTGCGGAAGGGGAAGGGCGGGAGGAAGAAAGGCGGAGATGACAAGGACCAAGATGGGGGGGGGGACACGAGGACTGGGGCTGGAGACGCACAGTGCGATGCGTAATTCAGCAGCGCCACACATCAACAGGAGATTATCTTCGGGCCATAGGTAGGTGCGTTCACTCCACGTGTAACGTGGACTTGCGATTCACCACATCTCAAGTTTAACTCACCAATTGAGGTGACAGTTCATATTATCAGATCATATCTGTGATTTCAACTGATTGTCAACAGGGATATACAGCGATTGGCGAATGCGAAACGGAAGACCACTAGACATCAGAAGGATTATTCTCCCCCTTAAACCTCTTGGACAATGCCTCGACCGTCCAGTTCCTCAGTGGGCCATCCTCTGACTGCCCAAAGAATTTCTCTACGTATCCGCCCTGCACTATGACATCTTTCAGCTTTTCTGCCTCCCGTCGCAGCCGCAAAATAAATGCCGCGAAGTTGAGGCAATCTAATGGGCGGGAGATGTCATAACGTGATATGCGATCATTGTCAAACATGTATATGTGCTGAAAAGAACCCGTCAGATGCAGATTACTGGAGAAAAAAATTAGGAACATACTTGGTCGCTTTGAACAGAGTACCAAGTGCATATCACAGAGGCCACCGTTCCGCAAGTGAGGATCCCGTAAACGGGCTGCCCAGAGATGCCGAGGGCGAACATGAAGCTCACAGCTGCCACGCTGTTCATTCTCAGCCAATTCATCGCAGCATCGGCCTCTGTTTCAGATTCGGCGTGCTGGATAAGTGCAATCGGAAACCGCAGGTCGCCCTCCGAGTAGCGCGAGTCTGGATTTTTTGAGCTGATGATCCCAGGCTGCCGGCAGGACTGATTGTCGAAGCAAGGTATATCTAATACGTTAGTAGAGGCCTGGGTAGTTGAGAACAAAGGTTCTGGGACCCGGATAAGTGCAGTATCGTTTATCATACCGACCAGATGGTTAGTCTCCATTCCAGGAGGATTTTCGAACGAAACGACAACAATGGATTCTGAAACTCCGACCGAAGGCTCGAAGACACCGTGAAATCTCAGCTGCATCGCTGATGTATACTGGTGGAGTTGAGTAGAGGCCTTTGCATAGAGGGCACGTCGTTCATCCATGGGGTAATTCGGTAACACATCGACGTCCGTGAAATACGTCATTCGCGAAGTGTGTTGCCACGTGCGAATCTCTGCGAGCTTCTCTTCTCCGTTAACTATGTGTTCGAAAGCTCGATTCTTCGGATAATTGAGGTTTCTTTCGATGCTGCAGAGTAAATCAATTTTTACGGAACTGAGGAAGAGTAGAGAAGACTTACAGGACATCCAGATAATCTTGCGTTTTGTCAAAAAAGAGATACCGATATAGGAGGGTATCGAAAAGGGAACGAGCTTTGATTTTACAACCAGCTGAACTGAGAATTAGATACTGGGCCGTTACAGACATATCCATTAATGAAGAGAGTTCTTCTGAAAGGCAATCACTCGTGGCAATATCATCGCTATCCCCTATGATATATGTTGCAGCATCCTCGGCGATGTGCTGTGACAGCAGTAGCTCAAAAACTTGCGATACGTGGCCTTTCGGTCGCGGTAAGTCATCCTGCGTCATTGCACTTCGTCGTGAAAATATAAAACATCGAAAAAAAATACTAACCAGTGACTTCCAATGTGAAGGCCAAAAGGGTTTCGTCAGCGCGTCGTAGATGGCAAGGAAGCCGTTTATCTCCAGAAATACTTCAGGATCGATCGAGACACCGAAGATTTCAGAATGTTGAAACCGTGGAAGGCAGCCAACATATCGCTCTGTCAGAAACGAGGCGGTCGATGGAGTGCGTTGGTTTATTGGGGCATCGCCAATAAGAAACCTTTATTCCTTGTGAACATTCCAGTAAACTTAAGAAAGAAAAAGAAGAGATACTCAAGAAAATCCTCCGATTCTGTCGATTGGCTGTCCCATTCTTGATATGAATCACAACTTGAAATTGTCGGCGCATGATTGCTAACGATGCACCAACGTAGATATTTCCAACCGATATCAATAATAGCAAGGACGCACTCGACATTATGATTCTTTTCATTTAGAGGTGGTGTTTGGGGCTTGAAAGATTCTTCTCTATCTACAAGCATTGAATCACTGAGAAGATACGATTTAGCAGTGCATGCACTAGAGCAACGGATGTTCATACCTCACCCATGACAGCAAGGTTGCTGGTTTTATGCTATTCCATTGCTCTCTGGAAAGGAGGTCGGATTCTATATGATCCGCGCGCCAAGCTAGAGGCTGAATTTCGGGACTTTTAGCACCTTGCAGCACGTCTTCAAAGTGGCACTCCAAGGAAAGGATAAATTGCGCGAGGTGAAGCACCGAAACAGGGTCAGTAAGGTCAAAGACACCCAGTTTTGGATTCGGAACATCAGAAGGGCAATATGCCAGATGTACGACAGGCTGTAGGTGAGTAACTATTAGGAAATTAAAGTATAATCATAAAGAGAGAGATATTTACCAAGCAATCATGGCCATTCAGGTTAGCATTTCCAAGCCAGCCAAAAACGATCCGCGCGGCGGTGTTCTTTTTGCATATCTCTATGCCAATAACGGGTATGTGGATACCCCATACATGCCGTTGGTATAACACTGAAGTAACCAGCGTTTTGATGTCATCCCCTGCATATCCCACTGCTAAAACCGGTAAAAAAGTTACAGAACGTCGACCAGAACCCTTCAACAAGTGCGCGCAGAAAGGAAGATCAAATGAACAAACTGAGTCATCCGTACTCGCATTTGACGAAACGTCCTCAACAGTTCGGGACAAGGCATCATTGTACCTCATACTTGAGGTTTTTGAAATGTATGCTTTGAATTGCTGGGCCCTGAGCTCCGGATCGATTTCATCTGAAATATTGTGCGATATGTTTGGGGAAGCGCTCTCCAAGTCGTCTAGTTCTTCATAGGGACCTGCGACGATGAAATGTGAAACAAGAAGGGCAGCCTCGTCGTAAGAGACGCCGGTCCGAGTCTGTTCGAAGGTGCGTGAAAGGATAAAGGAGGATTCAATGCTGCGTGGGTGCTTGTCAGGCGAAATACATGGGTCAAGAGTTTTTTTTAAAAAAAATACAGACATTATAGATAGACTGGATGACGAGCCGACCAGATGTACAAAAAAGGGATAGAAAAATGTGTCTGTGGGGTAGGTGTTGCCGAACTGACGAAAATCGGAAACAGCCAGTAGTATGGAATCCAAGTTCTCGGCCAGCTTTGATTCCATTGCACCCAGCGCCACAGCTGGAATAGGATCATAGAAAAGTAGTCTTGGAATTTCGTCAAGGAGAAAAGTAGTCCTCGGAGATAATCGAAGCAGAGATTGGGAAGAGATACGTGTCAAGGGCAAAGAAAGTAAATAAGGGAGTGTCCCTAGTACACTGGGCCATTTTTCATCGAGGACGTAGTGAAGTACTGGCGCCATCGATTTTCCACTGGTTAGGATGCACTTGGTTGTGGTTACTTATAAGAATTCTAGTCCATTCCGAGGTCTATATTTATTTATTTATCTATATTTTTTATCTAAATCCTTAACGAGCGAGGCCTGGGAAAGTGGCCTGCTTATGTCAAAATGTTATGTAATTATCCAAACTCCCACACGTCCTGTTTT
>JABCKI010000438.1:0-12824 GCA_018282025.1 Sphagnurus paluster
TTGAAGTGTCGCCGAGTGGGGCTGCTGATGCGAAGGAGGTAGCCGAGGGAGTTGGGCGCAATGCGATGCTAGAACCAGTGAATGGATGGGGAAGACCATTACTTGATCGCTGGAGCTTTTAGGGGAAGAAACCGCGAGTATGTGGGTGGGGTATGCTGACGAAGAGATTGAACGGGAACGTAGAGGAGCTCCGAGGGATGCTGGTAGGCGGGATCGAGGCAAAGAGCTTGGAAGCGTAAGTGCAGAGAACGCTCCGAGCATTCTAAGGGAGGCGAAGACATGTGTAAGGTCAAGGCTGATTAGAATTTAACGAAAGCTTGACGTACTCGTTGGCTCTTGGCCTGAGACCCCTTCTGATGTACTCTGCCGGCACTTCAGCGAGCTCCGGTGCGACAGCAATGATAGCATCGCGAGAGACCTCAGCATAGGCTGGACGGGATAGAGTACGAGGTAGCTGGACAGCAGGCGACTGGCCAGACCTGCGCTGTGAGTGAGGGTAGCTGTGCTTGTCGAAAGAGGTGGGGTGGGACGCGACTTGGAACATTTTAGGTTGGTGGTCTAGGTGGTCTAGGAAGTGAAGTACTACGAAGCTAAGTGAAGTCTTGCGACGTTCTGTGCATGCCATTATATAGCTTCGTTCAGTTCAAACCGATCGAGATCATACTGGTTGCCCATTCTGGGCAGTCGTTTGTTAGATTTCCTTACCCGGCCACGCAGGGGGACGCAGGGTCGTTTACATCTCTTCGTCCCTTGCCACCTTGTTCACTGATCTCTCGAAACCCTCCCAAAAAAGCTAGTCAGACGATGTCTCCATCATGTCCTTGTACTGTGTTGGAAAAGAGTCATTTCTATTCTGGAGATCTCCTCATCACTCCTCCTCGCCAGTTTTTATCAATACTTCTAATCTTCACACCTTCTCTCCATGAGGGTACTACATGGACCCACAAATCGATCCTATATCGCCATTAGGCTGACATGGATTCCATGGGATTCAGAATCCTGTCACAATTTGAAAAATCTAGTGCAACGTTTTCACGGTTACATCGTTGGGACGCACCTGCCTATTTGGGAACCCTTGTATGTTACTTATCAGCGTTGCATTCCCCTTGTTCCTTGGGAGGGATTGCCTTTGACTGCACCTCGTGTGAGGATAAACACTGCAGAGGACCCTGGTAAGTCCAAATATGCTTCCCCGTTGCTTGTTTCTGGCGAGCGCGCGGCTGCCTCGTTAATGCCAAAACAAGGCATACGACCGACACCGTCCGACGGGGCCGTGTGCGTCATTGTCATCTACCCCATTTCTACAATCTCACGGAATGATACGGTGAGTGAGAATACAACTTATCAACCGTCAGCATTCGTGGATATTGATTGATTCAAGTCATTGTGACCAACTACGTTTTCTATTATTGTTTAATACTCAGCAAGAACCACGCCTTTTATGCTCTTCAGCGACGGCCTGAAGGTTGTTGGGACAATCCACAGTACTCTCTTGCGGAAATATCGATCATGGAGAACGCTGATGGAATTTGGTGTTCTCTTGGGCTCGCCCATCTACTCTTCTCTTGGTTTGTCCGTAGTGTCTTCTCTCATCCAGCTATGTCATTGTTCACTGTATATGGCAGGTTGCCTTCGCGGGACCAGATGCATCTTACCCCGCAGATTTTTGGGGGTAATTTCGGCCCTACGCAGTATGCCGTGGTCATTTATGAACTATTAAACAAGTTCATCTCGCTTTCACCGCCCAGAATTGAATAACCTGGCCTCGATTTTATCACCGCCACCTGCCATCGGATTAGACCTCATAATGATTCTGTTATAGTACCGCTTCCCTATCATTCTTGTGTCCGCCGGAGCAAATTCGAGTTGAACTGCCAGAGTGAACACGAAAGATCTTGGGTAGCCACTTGAAATGGTCATCGGGTCCCATCAACTAGTAACAGTCTGTATGACGTGTGAGTTTAGCCCTCCATTCCTTCCTTGACATACGTATCTCACATCACCTCTCGTAAAGACAATAATTTCCCAGGCACAGCAAGCTATCACGAGGGTCATGAAATGCTTGCTCGACATCAGACCGCAGCACTTGCGCCACACCATTACCATTCTCAATAACGAAATTCTCTCCTTCCCACATCTCAATTTTTTCTCAATATATGGAGAGTTTGCTTCGACATTGTTTCAAGGACCCGCCAAATTCCGAGCCTACCTCATTACTACTATGCTCCATTTCGCCGTCTTGATCCGCCGCCTGGTCGAGTCACCAAATAGATCCGATGTAGACCTGTATATGCACCGATTATCGGGCTCTTCTGCTTTGAGAAATCCCGGAAAATTTCCTCGAGTTAATGTATCCAAGGACGATCTGCGCTTTCCGCCGTTATCTCCCTTCCCCTGGTACAGCTTTTCGAATCCTCAGATTTTTGCCAAACTCGCAAAATTTAATCCCGCCCAACACGGAGACAGGTGCTTTATTGCAACACGCGCATGGGGCCCCTCCATGCACCCACCGGGTCCGGAATACCCTGTGCGCACGGCTTGTGTGTGTGTTTTGCGCTTGATACATGGCATGGAATTTTTTGGTTTTTGCATTGAACTCGACACCTAGCAGTGCTCAGCAACTTAAAATTCATCCTCGAGGACGACCATGAATTTGAAGGGACGCGCTTATGGTGACTCGGGTACTGGTGCTGCTGTATTCTGCCTTTGGTCGAGGTTATTTGAATTCGCCGTCCTTCGCTGTTGTTCCTATCAATATCTGCGCCCACAGATTGCCATGTTTTCTTGCACGTTTCAGCGAAACCAAATTGAAGAATCAGCTGGTTAGTCAATATGAGGCCGAGGCCCAACGGTGCTGATGGTTAATCTCTGCGCCTACCAATAATTTTCTGCCTCAAAAAGCTCCCTGGAGGAAAATGTAACCCGAGGGTCTCTCCCGCCATCATCGGTGTAACTGCGGTCCTGGTTACTTTAGCGTCGCCAAAAAAAATCCCAGCGATCAGAGTGACTGGTGATGATGTGATTTTGTAGGTGACGGCCATCTCGCAGGGCGCGGGCACCTCGAGGTGGACAGCCGTTGTTATCATACTGCCTGATCTGGAGCGCAAGGGCGTCAATCCTGAGAGCCTTGCCGCACAGGCGTCCGACCGGCAAGTACGCTAATCATCCGCACACACGAATCACAACGCGTGTTCCGAATGTACTGCCAAGAATGCACCTAAAGATAACACATTTTTGACACACGGTTGCGATGATCGTTTGCCGCACTAAGTACTTTGAACCTCGTTCATAGAGTGCTTTTTGCTAAAATTATCCCCCCAATAGGTCGGGATTCCTTGGCAGCTACATTCCAGGCCCGGGGCATGCATATGCAGTGGCTAGGGACGTCGAAAACAATGCGCGCTTATACGTGGCTAGTCAACTGGTGTCTACTTTGAGACGAAGGTTCTACTACCTCGAGGTTGGAATATTTTATTTACCCCTGGGCTGGCGGTCGATATTACATTTGAGTACAGTGATCCCTAGAAATCCCGCAAGTGAGCTTGGTGAATCCAACAGAAACTTCGTTAGAGGACCGATTTGGATCTGTTGTTGTGGGTCCACTGTTCAGAGATACTTGGCTCAAATCAACTTCGATATCAAATTTACTGTAATGGGAGGGTGATTATATTGAATGTTGCGAATTTCGCATGTTCAAATCTCCCCTGAGTGGAGTCTGGACTTTATGGTGTGTGGAGAGTGTGAGCGCCCTGCACTGACGTCGACGGGATGTCCAAGTATATATTTGACGTCATCACACTCCGATACTCTCATCCAACCATCATCAGTACATAGACTCGAACATCACCCTCAAAGATCGTTAAAGCATGTCTCCAGCTGCACTGATTCTGATTGCAGACGGCACAGAAGAGATGGAATTGTGAGCGTTCCGGTGGTCTCATGTGCAACAGACAAATTTACTTGAATGCTGTAGCACTATCACCTACGATACCCTCGTCCGAGCAGGAGTCACCACCACTTCTGCATTTGTTGCAGAAGAGGGAACCATCAACTCAGAAAGCCCACCCTTCGCAAAGGGCTCTCGAGGTATCAACATCATGCCTGATTCGTATCTCCATCATGCCTGTGGTCCTGTTTGTGGACTATCCCCACACTAAGCTGTACGCACCACTAATCGACCATAAATTTCAGGACAAGTATGATCTACTCGTCGTTCCAGGTGGTGCGAAAGGCGCCGACACGATTTCAAAGAACGCGAATGTCCAGGAACTAGTGCGCCAGTATTATGAAAAGAAACTGGTCGGGATGATCTGCGCTGGTTTGACCACTCGTCGATTATAGCATCTATATTCACTGACAGACCTGAAATTTATAGGAAGCCTTGCGGCAAAAACCTCTGGTCTTCCGAAACAACCCCTGACATCCCATCCAAGTGTCAAGAAACAGCTTGAGAAAGGTATGTATGGAATAATTTGTATTGTGTTCTCATGGTGCTAAGAGATTATAGATTTCGAGTATTCAGAAGAATCTGTCGTCATCTCCGGGAACGGGAACCTGGTGACGAGGTATGATTGGTGACCTCGGCGATTACACCCACATTGCTGATTGTCGTGTTTCTATCATCAATAGTCGTGGGCCTGGTTAGTGATACCACGAACAAATTAACTCCCTCATATCTAATATATGCACTCCGTTGTAGGAACTGCCTTCCCATTCGCTCTTGCACTTGTTGAAATACTCTGTGGCACAAAAAAGCGCACAGAAGTGCAAAACCCTATGGTTTTCCCTCCTGGCACCCCTTTCTAGGTTTGGAGTAGATCTATGTCAACGTGTGAATAAATTAGTTTGTGCGATAAATTTACGGTGGCTCAACTAGCTGTGTGCTAACAAGCTATCCCTACTTGGTATGAAGAGTGCCTAAAATAGGAAAACTTAAGAAAGGGCTCTGGGATGTCCGGGCTTTCATCTGGGGAAAGTCTGGGATGGACATGATATTCACCAGCTGAGTCGATGGTGATAGCCCTTGTGACCTGCGATTCTCAATCGATGCCACGTCGCAAACGAGTAATAGCGCGTACCTGCCACACCCTTGCGTTGCATCCAAACTGCGTGAGCATGGAGCTACAATATTTGATAATTGACAGTGCTTCATTTGCTGAAATGACGTGAACGTTATCCCCGAAGGCCTCGGTAGGGTGATTTATGTGAATCGAACGCAGGCATTTCGCTTCTGCTAGACAGGCGCCGAGGTTGGACTATAACTTTATGAGCACTGAAATCTGATTTATCGGTTTCAAGGCTCACCAAAGATTCCAGGTCTATAACTATGAATAGCTGCTCAAGTACTGTACATCGGCGACAAATGTCCTCAATGGCACGGAGGCTTATAAGCATTCGATGGACTGAGAATCGCAAAAGGCGGTGCCCATGGGTTGACACCAATTGAGACCAGAACTGTTCTGTCGATGTGGATTCGTAAAATGTACCAGTCGAGTAGATGTGGAAGTTCTGGAGTGGTGCGGTTGATAGGAGGTTGGAAACATCGGTCATCCATGTTTCCAATAATAGTTGCGGATGAACCGTCAAAGTGATGGAGGTTAACTGGGTTAGGGCCCCAATCTTCAAGCATCCCTGAGAAAAATAACCCATATCCTATCACATACGGATATAATTCAGTTGACGCCTCCTTGTGGATCAGTGGAGGTACGAACGAAATGGACGGATAAACCCTCGAGCCCCAAACCGAGAAGGCCTGCATTATTTCCCGAAAGCACGCATAGGACACCTCTGTGAGTGACTTTCGGACAACCTGTCAGATAAAGGTGCCGGAGGTTTATGAGATTAGGCGCCAGAGTCTCTAGGACGGTATCCGTGACGATAGGCGACGTCTAAATTCAAGCGAATCAATAGTGACCTCGGCGAAACCGAAGAATTTTCATGACTTCGCAAATAAGCGTTAAACTATGAAGGGTTTCGCCAGTAAGAGCGATCCAAGAGCTGAGGCGACTGATAACTGGTCCACTCGGCATAATCAGACCAATACGGGACAGACGGGTGAACCCATGCAGGAGAGCGGGGTTATAGTTGCCTTGACTGCGTCCGTTAATCTCGAGTTCTTGGATGTTCCTACATGTCTGTAGTGCCTTCAAAATTTCTGAATTCAGGGACCCATCTCTAGTCCAGGTGCAAGCTTGCAGATTGACACAGTTTCTTAGCCCCTGTAGTATAGTCTCCTCGAGTTCACTATCGTTTATCGCTTTCGGAAACTCGCGTATCTCTATTATTGAATGCATCGTTGACGTCAACACGTTACAAAAAACGAACCGAGCCGGCGTATATATCTCGCTAAATGAGCGCAATGCGCAAGTGTCGTGAAAAGCTGGATGACCTGAGTTAATATATAATTTATCTTAATCCAGATATTTGGGAGATAGTGTGAAGGGCACCTTAGTTTTGCCCTCACGCTGCCATGCGTAGATAGAAGCTCGTTCGTATAACCTTGCGATAGTGAATCGGTAGAAAGTTTTGTTCACTAGGCATAGGGTTGTAAAGTGGTGCGGCTTTATAACATTCGATACGACCAGTGGTAGTATGTCTACTGGGAGATCTGAGAAGAGAATCATTTCTGGAGTAGTGCGACACAGTGATTGTTTGCTCGTTCCAAACAGCGGAATTGACCACCTCGTTTGGGGTTAGGGTCAAGCGAACTCTGCTTATAAGGAACGCTCATCTCGTCTCGGCGACAATCCGCTGCTTGACCCCAAACTATCACCATGTCCGACGTGGATGATAGCCATATGTTTGATTCCGATCCAGTGGAACAAGAGGAGGAACTGGAACAAGTAGACGAAGGCCATGATGAGGTCAGGGCGATTGGGCGACCTCAGGACGAAGAAGACGAGGAGGACGAAGACGAAGACGACGAGGAGGAAGAAGAAGAGGAGGAAATATCAGGCAAGAAAGGAAAGAAACGTGCCAAGGTACGCCGTTATTTATGCTAGTTTGTTGTGGGGCTCACAGAATTCTTAACCAGCACCGTCATAAACGATCCATTGCTAGTCGTTTCGTTGATCTTGAAGCCGAAGTTAGTGATGAAGAGGAAGAGGAGGAGGAGGATGAGGACTATGGCGCAGGTAAGACGTTAGCTGGAACTATCCAACACAACTGACTATTTTCGCTCAGATGGTTTCATTGAGACCGTTGACGACGCAGACGATGACAGCGGCCGACGGCATTATGCCCTGCTCGATAAAAAACGACAAATGGAGGATGAGGAAGACAAAAGTCCTGAGCAAATCGCAAAAGACCTCAGCGAGCGCTACCGCCGACCTGCGGTACGATATACTGGAGACATGAACGAAGTCCCACAACGCCTCCTTATGCCTTCCGTGAACGACGCCAGTTTGTGGCAGGTTCGCGTGCGGGTGAGTTCTCCAAGCTTGCTTCTTTTTTACGAAATGACCAATAAATTCCCCATAGCCTGGCAGAGAGCGTGACATTGTGTTCAGTCTTATGCGAAAATCAATCGATGTTGAATACACAGCGCGCCCGCTTGGCATTTTCGCGGCCTTCCAGCGCGATTCACTCCCAGGCATGATTTACGTGGAGGCCCGCAGCTCTAAACTCGTCAGCGAAGCATGCAATGGGCTTGTTGGTGTTTTCCCTAGTCGCGGCATCACACTTGTACCTATCGAGGAAATGGCCAGCCTGCTCCAAATCAAGAAGCAGGACCTAACTGTGACCCCGGGAAGCTGGGTGCGCATCCGGCGCGGCAAGTACGCAGGGGATCTCGCGCAGGTCATGGATATTACAGAAAACGGCGAGGACGTCGGACTTAAGTTTGTGCCACGTATCGACTTGACTCCTCGGGATGACGCTGCGATAGACGCTGCGGGAAAGAAGCGGAAGAAGCCTGTTACAGGCGCGGCAACTATGCGCCCTTCGCAGCGGCTGTTCAACTATGAGGAGGTTGTTAAGGTTTGGGGCCGCAAGCAGGTGTCGAAGAGGAATCAGGTGTATGTCTTCCAGAACGACACCTATAAGGACGGGTTCATCGAGAAAGATTTCAAGCTGAGCGGTCTGATTTTGGAGGATGTCAACCCGACCCTCGATGAAATCACCCAATTCACTCGTCGCCAGGATGGAGGAGAGGCTGATAATCTTGTCGATCTTTCTATCATTGCTGAGGCATCGCGCAAGGCTGCCATTTCAGTACTGCAGCCTGGTGATCATGTCGAAGTCTTTGAGGGAGAGCAGGCTGGTGTACATGGTGTGGTTGAGGAAATCCATCAGGACATTGTGATCATTACTGCCATTGGTGTGGATATCGAGGGGCAAAAGGTTGAACTGCAAGCCAGGAGTGTGAGGAAGAGGTTCAAGCCTGGAGATCACGTCAAAGTTATGACCGGCCAGAACGCCGATGAAACAGGTTTGGTGGTTTCGGTGGCTGACAATGTAGTCACTTTCTTGTCCGATATGTCAATGCAAGAGGTACGTCTTGTCTTGTCTTGCAAGGATGCTTCTGGAATCCAACTACTCGTTGAAAGGTCTCAGTCTTTTCCAAAGACTTGCGAGAAGCTGCTGAAGTTGGCTCTGGGACGAATATTGTCGGAAATTATGAGCTCCATGATCTTGTTCAATTGGAGTGCGTGCCATTTCACACACGTACAAACTATCTATTCATCTTGTGGCATCTTTTACTAGCGCACAAACAGCCGGAGTAATCTTCAAAACAGAACGAGATTCCTTCCGCGTGCTTGACCAAAACGGCCAAGTTCGCCTTGTTCAACCACACCAGATTTCGATGCGACGTGACTCCATCAAGGCTATCGCCACAGACTCAGAGGGCCATGAGATCCGTATCAACGACAACGTTAAGGAGATCGACGGCGAGGTCTGTCTCCCTTCCATCCTCTACGATTTACATCCGACTTGATTTCATTCGAAATAATTAGGGCCGGAAGGGCATTGTCCTGCATATCCACCAATCCTTCTTCGCTTTCCTACACAACCGCGAAATTGCCGAGAACGGTGGAGTCTTCGTCACCCGTGCTCGCTCGCTCGCTTCCGTCGCACCAAAAGGCAACGTGATGCGTCCTGGGACTGACCTCTCTAAAATGAATCCCTCCATTGGTGCGCCTATCGGAGGTATGGTGGGCTCTGGTGGGATGGGCCGTGGCCCGCGCGACCGCGATATCGGGTTGACGGTATGTGTAGTGAAGGGGCCACATAAAGGATATGTTGGGACGATCAAAGATGTTAACGGGACAATAGCGCGCGTAGAACTGCGGACAGGGAACAAGGTGGTTAGTTTGGAGAAGGACAAAATGCGGGAGCGTTTGTGCGTTTATTCTGTATGGGATACCTTTCTGTCACTAATATACACTCTCAGGCCCGACGGCAAGCTCGTACCATTGACTGGTCGTGGGTCTCAATCTAACCGTGGTGGTTACGGTGGCGGAGGTGGATATAACAACATGGGTCCTCCACGTACCAACTACGGTAATGGTGCTTCTGGGTCTGCTGGCCCTCCTCGTACACCCGCGTGGGGAGGCGGCCGCACGCCGAACCCTTACAGTACCGGCGAGGGGCGCACACCTGCATGGAACGCCTCCTCACGCACGCCTAACCCGTACGCACTTGACGGTGGCAAAACACCAGCCTGGAATGCTTCCTCACGCACACCGAACCCTTACGCTAGCGGAGATGGCGGGCGCACTCCCGCGTGGAATGCAGGTGCCCGTACACCAAACCCATATGCTGGAGGGAGTAGCGGGAGCGGTGGTGCGAGTTGGGGCGGAGCGACACCTGGTAGAAATGTCAGCGCTACATCTGCGCCAACGACTGGATGGGGAGGAGCATCGCCGAAGAGCACCGGGTGGGGCAGCACTGCGGACGGGTGGGGCTCGTCGACCCAAAACCCCTGGGGAGAATGGGGGGTAAGTTATCTTTCAAAGTGTGCCTCTACAAATTTTTCTGACACCTTGAAATAGGCGGGCGCCCAAACACCTGCAGCAACAGCAGCAACGCCGGCATTTGCGTATGGCGCACCAACACCTGCACCAATGTCTGCACCTACCCCTGCACCGTCGGGATGGAGCGCGTCTACACCTGCGGCCTCGGCATGGAGCGCGCCCACACCTGCTAGCTATGGGGGGGATTCTATGATTGGGGCACCAACTCCTGCTGCTGCTTCATCAGAGTGGCACCAGACGGGTACTTCCGTTGACAGTAAGTTGTGTTCGATATTACGGATGCCCTAGATCTTACTGTCTACAATAGCGGAAATGCGGCCAGACATGTGGATATTCTCGCAGGCATGTGCAAACTATCAACAACGCATGAAGGTCATGGTGAAGGGGACGCGGATCGCGAATTATCTGAACGGTGACTACGAAGACCGACGTGGTCGTATCTTGGGCGCGACACAAGTGGCCGATGAATTCCAGCAGACAGCGATGGTGCGCTTCGACTCGGGCGATGAACGCAGCATCAGCGTCAAATTCCTTGTACCTGTTCTACCCGTGGATATTGGTGACGAGGCGCTGGTCACCGGAGAGGGCCAGACCAGGCATCTAGGCAAGGCTGTGGTGCTGAGAGACAGGGCCGAGCCCGGCGAACTTGTTACTGTATCAACTAAGGACTCGGCGTCGACACTCTTCGAGGTTCAAACCGACAGTTTGGTAGCGCTGTACCCTGAATCATAGTCTTGTATCTGAACACTAGTTTTTTTGTACTGTAGTTTATAATGATGCCCCACAACGGTTGGCGAAGGACTGAGACAATCACAACTTGCACAAAACCATGTCGTCTTGGCCACAGCACTTGTCTGCCGTTTTCCAATACCCAGACGCAGGATGCAATGGTGCCTACGATAAACTGCTTCACTTGCTGTTCCCGACCAGTACTAGTAGTTTCACCATCACGCCTCGTTTTCTTCGACCTGGCTCGGACAACGTCGACGATATGAGCATCGCTTTTGAGGTGACATACGAGAACAACCCCGTATTCGTCTTTCATTGCAGGAGCTCCCATCACATGAAACATATATCGACGCGCCAGGCCGCCGATTTACAGATGAGAGAACATTTGGGTGACTTAGCGCGTTCGTCACAATATTTCTATTTTTTCGACTCGGCTCACAAATAAATGATCTATATTCGCTCAGATTATTGTTCCATTCCGCGGTTGCATGGCGTCAGCGCTATAGGCACTAGCCTGTGCTTTTATCATCTCACTACCGCCCATGTGGCGCCCGAGATCATTCCTCTCGCGATTTTGCAGCACACCCCCAGAACGACCGACACTGCCCCAGTCGCGCAATGGGATTGCGAAGTTCTAAGCCACGAGGGAGAAAGAAGACTTCAGAAAGTGGTGGAAGAAATCAAGGCAATGGTTCCGACTTAGCGGGGAAATCTACATCCGAGACGCGATGTAATCTTATATTACAATTTTGTTCTCGACTATTACCGTTATGGCTGAGAGCCACTACACGAAGGACACCTTCAAACCGCTACTCAAGCTTCTCGTTGAAACTCCTGAGTACTTCAGTGCCGCAGATCTTAAACTCGCGTTGAACCACCTGTTCACGCCAAACGCTGTCGACCCTGCACAGATTGGCGCATTCCTTACCGCTTTGCATGTCCATCGCGTCGAGCGCCGACCGGAGTCTCTGGCTGCGGCTGCCTCGGTATTACGAGAACGATCTTTGAAAGCTGTAGTGGAAGATCCTGAATCAGATTTTATCGTGGACATTGTCGGAACGGGGGGAGACGGCTGGAATCTTTTCAACGTGAGCACAGCTGCAGCCATCGTCGCAGCGGGTGCTGGATGTCGGGTCATAAAGGTACAATCTTTCAAAAAGCGACTGCTATGTCTGACTCTTTCTTAGCACGGAAGTCGTGCTTCAACCTCGTCTTCCGGCTCTGCCGATCTCCTCGAGGCTCTTGGCTGCCTCTTCAACGAACCTACACCAGGAACGCCCACACCCCTCCCACGCCTTCCGTTTACCTTTATCCTCGCCCCTCACTATCACCCATCCCTAGTCCAACTCGCCCCCTTTCGTAAGGCGCTCCCTTTCCGCACAATGTTCAACGTCCTCGGGCCCCTCATCAATCCTGCACGTCCACAGGGTATGGTACTCGGAGTCGCGGAACGGGAGATTGGCGCGACTTTTGCACGCTCGCTGCGTGATGGCGGCGTCGAGCGTGCGCTCGTTGTCTGTGGCTGTGAGCGCCTGGATGAGATCAGTTGTGCGGGTGAAACGTGGGCATGGGAACTCCATTCCGACGGGTCTATTACAGAAACAACACTCAGCCCTGAATTATTCGGTGTGGCACGCCACCCACTAAAAGACGTCGTGGGTGGGACGCCAGACGAGAATGCGCAGACCCTGAAGCAGCTATTAGCGCTGCGAAGTAATGAGGTGCCTCAACACTTGCTGCCTGTTCTCGACTTTGTCCTGATTAATGCCGGGGCGCTATTGGTGATTTCGGGAAAGGCTTCGAACTACAAAGAAGGCACAAGTTTGGCCAGGGAGAGTATCATGTCAGGCAGGGCTTCAGAAGCGCTTGAAAATTTCAGGGAAGTAGGGTTGTCGAGGTAGAGAAGATTTGTTTAAAGATAATGTATGTATTTGCATGCTGTGATACTTGAGCTGAAAACGGAGTCCATAATTTCGACTGGCGGAAATCTCCGAGCTCGGATCACGATTTCTTCTTGTGGCTCATATACTATCCTTTTTCAGGTAAACACTTCATGTAATGCAAAACGTCAAACACAGCACATTCCCGTCCCCGTGGGCCCTCAAGACTTTGGACTTAAGA
>JABCKI010000439.1:0-12789 GCA_018282025.1 Sphagnurus paluster
TTCATACGTACTAGTAGTTTACGCACACTGTACAGACGACTGGGTAGCCGTTACCCGCACAAAATCAAAGTCGTTTCAGGGCCCGCCGCTGCTTCAGGGCGAGCCCGTGGTTGGCTATACCTTCTCTCTTGAGACGTCGAGTCTTTGAAGATGACCGAAAGGTGATTAGATAAAAGTAAGTACGGATATCACTCCCGCATTGCGATCTGCAGGCACCAGGGTGGGCAACACATACCGTACTTTTTGGCCCATTGGGCGTACACGAGCCAGCGGTGCGTCGCTGGCAGATCGTGTGCGTTTCCTGCGATCCAGCTTGTCGGCGGCGGGCCAGGGGGGTAGGGTAGCCGTGGCGAACCCGGCCACCAGTGCCATCGCTTAGTCAGGCTGTATTTCAGGAGAACCAGAGTACCAAGGAAGAGCGCGACAAGCAATAGTATAGCTGCTAGGACGCCCATGATCGCGCGTTCAGACTCACTAAGCAGGAAGGAGTATTGATCGTCGCGATGCTTGGGATAAAAAGGCGGAGGGTTAAATGTCCAGCGCTCGATACTTGCTCTCATTGCCTTCAAATCTACCCAGGATGGGACCCTGGCGTCTAAAATTACGGCCATGGCTGCAATCAAGTGTATACGTCACATATAGCAGATAGGGGATAGTGCAGTCTGGCAGAACCTAATATCGAGGACTTGAATCTTCCTGGAAGCATAGACTTCAGAGCCCTCTCAATCAAAAATCTGACATATAACATACAAGTCTGAAGGACTTTTCTAACGAGTTACTAGATAGGAAAGATAGAGAACAAGCCAGGGAACCTTGATGCAGAATCCCTAGATGCCCAGATGGCTTTCCAGACAGTCGTTTAGAGCCTTTATGGAATGCGAGCGGTGGCCAAACAGCGTAGTCGCACCATTGAGCACGCGACCACCACTGCAGTATTCTCGAAAACATAGCCTCAAGATGCATGCAAGATACAAGTACAGTAGCACTGATACATTATCAGCAGAAATGCCATCGAAGGCTGGGATGCAGCATCGAATCGCAGGTTACATCTGTCGTTCTGTCGTGAGAGACGTCTAGAGGCGTCATTAGAGATTGGACGCGGGGATCGACAAGTTGCCTATCTCTTCCGCCGCTCAAGACTCGAATTGGCCCCAATATAAATCTACAGCACCTGGTAAGTCTGTAGCATGTAGGGTGATAGGCCCTGATCTTACAGTCGAGGTCATGCGGTATAGCAGAAGATGCACACACAATAGACTACACAATGGAAGCTGGGAGGAGGTACACGATCAGGTGGCTTGGAGCACTAGTGCTTCCACGATCGATGTTTCAAAAGTTCCATACCTTAGAGTCTGTACTCCAGAGTCCACAGGCACGAGGCTGCGCGAGGTAACGGGCTGTAAATGATCCAGATATCGATGTGCAGGGACGTCTATTTTGTGAACCTTTGAAGTCCGAGATATGCTGGGTACGCCGAATGGATAGTGGTTGTGATCTCACGCGAAATTTGGTCTGAACGCGGCGGCACGTGCACAGCGTGCCACCATCAGTCACCGTGCACTGTTAGTATTACTGTAGTCTCTAAGTCTCGTATTCCCTTTTCTTACGATTGTCTTATGAGTGAAATATATTTGTATTTGAAATAATATTTTCACATTCACCCAGACAATGAGACTCTCTGGCTGAGACAAAGATGACAGCACGTTGGTCTGGAAGACCTCATAATAAGCCTCGCGTGGTGCGATGAAGTCCCCACGAGCTTTCCTTTTCCATAATCCACGCCCACGATCCACGAAAGCCCCGGCTGCGCAGCACCCAAGGCCAAGCAGCAATTTTGTTACAAATACTAGTACAAGTAATAAGTAGGGGCTTGAGAGGCCGTTGAGATAGAAGGAGTGAGTGAGTCAGATCTGAGATAGGCAGCAGAGCTCAGGCTGTAGATGAAAGCATATATCTGAAAATGACGGGGTATGTGTTATGCGCGAAGCTGTGAACCATGAACGATAAGAGAGTGAGTTTGGGATAGGGAAGAGGGAGTGTGTGTGGTGTTCCTAGGAGGATGTGGGTAGTGTGTTATGTGTGTATGTACATGCAAATGAGCGCCGTAGAGATGAAACCCAACAGATGTGCCAGCATGAGCATAGGAACACGGAGCATGGATTTAGTCGCGAATGCAGGATCCACAAAATCGATGGCACAAAGGCAAGTCTAAGTCCCGCGCTTCGTCCGGAGATTCCGCAGACGACCTAGCAAATCCTATAACCAACCATCAACACGCATCCCAGCAACACGAGAAGTACCAAACGACATACCTCGACCTCGTCAGGCTTAAGCGTCCCGCGCTTGCGCTCGTGCTCAAGGCCGTTCTCAATGCTCTCGAGGACATCAACAATGAGCTCGCGGTAGTCGACACCAAAGAACTGCGTGAGCTTCGCCGCGCGGCGGCGGCGCGCCTGGAAGTCCGTCGCGTCGGGGCGCGGGGTCGGCGTGATGCTATACTCGGACGCGAGCGACATGATGGAGGTGCGCGTGGGGAGGGAGCGGCGGCGCTCGGACTTGGTGGATGAGGCGTTGGAGAGGCGGCGGTCGCCTGAGGGCGAGCGGGTGAAGGATTGCAGCTGATGCGGAGGGGGCACGGTCATGTCGCCCGTACTGAGGTATTCGTGCAACTCGGCGAGGGATTCGCGGTCGTCCTGGGGAGAGGCGGTTAGTGGGAAGCAGATGATTTAGTTTAGGCGCAAGAGACATACGCGGTCGATGATGTCGTTGAGCGAATTGAGCGAGTCCTGGTAGTGCGAGTACACGATGGAGGTGCGCTTGTGAAAGTCAGTGGAGTCGGAACCGCCTTTGGGGAGCAGGGCCTTGCTTGACTCGGAGGTACCGGGGCGGTGGTCCTTGGTCTTCTTGGAAGACTTCAGGTAAGACGAACGGTTGGGATTGCGCAGACCGGTAAAGGCGGTGTGGTTCTCGCCAGGGGAAGTCCAGCCAGATACCATGTTATGTGAAGAGGGATTGGCGAAGGACGGCGAGGGTGCGCGATTGTGGGTGTGGTAGAGAGTCTGGGGGGGCGCGACGCCAAAGACCTGCAGGAGGTTAGTAGGTGCTAGTTGAATGTGGCGGTGTTAGGCACCTTTTCCATCTTCTGCGCACGGCGGACGTTGATTGCTTTTTCGCGCATATTGAGGTCTTCCTTGATCCTGTCGACCTCGTCGGACCACGTTGAGCTGAACGCAGCTGCAGAGCTGCTGCGCCGACGTCTGAGCCAGGCCTTGCGTTTGGTCTCGTCGTTCTCCGGGGCAGTTGTGGTGAAGTTGAGCGGCGGGAGGGCAGGAGGGGCATCATCGACGCCGAGGACGAGGTTGGCGGGGACGCGGGAACCAAGGAAGCGGTGGAGCTTTGCGAGCTTTTCGCGCTTGCGCCTGCGGATTTCTTCTGCCTGCTCCTCGGGCGTCATGTTTTCGAAAAGAGACTCTGCAGAGGGTGATGGAGGGCGACGGGAGACCGGTGATTTCGGAGTGGGGAGCGCGGCCGAGCCGGGATCATCTGACAGGTCCATGAAGGAGGTGGGGGACGATGGGCGGTCGAGGGAAAAGTCGTCGGGGCTGAGGGGAGCAGAGTGACGGCGAGGGTGGATGTTCATGTACTGGAGCGCAGGGAGCCATGAAGCCTGGAGGCCTGGGCTTTCGGGGCCGTCCGAAAAGGCGCGGTGGTGGTGGCGTGTGGGCGACAAGGGTGACAGAGGTGCCAGCACAAGGGCCTTCCGGGCCGCATCCTGGATCTGTGGAAACGCATCTGGACCTGGGGGCTGGCCAAAGACCTGTGCGAGCTTGCGGTTTTTGCGGATGAGGTCGGAGCGCTCGCCGAGCTGCAAAAAGTTGGTTGTCGCGGGCACCTTGCGGGCCGGGACCGGGGCTGGGGCTGGGGACGGGGAACGACGGTGGGGCAGCATGAACTCGGCAAGCTCAGGCGAGAGAATGTCTATGAAGGAGGACTCGCGGTGGGCAGTGTCAGCGGTGTGGTACATGGCATGTGGGTGCGAGTCGACTTCGGAGGCCGGGTATACCGTGCTCGAGATGCTGATGCGCGCTGCGTCGATCGTCGACGCTGGTCCGTGCGTCGTCGTCGAGGAGCAGGACGAAGCCCGGGACGAAGCGCCGTCCTCGTCGTGGGAAAGCAAGGGTCGCCGGCGCACAAAGACCCTGTCATCGTCATCGTCCATTTCTCCTGTCCGCGCCGTCAGTGAAATAATCCCAATTTCAATTGAGCACGAGTCACACACCCTCGTTCAGAGTCAGGAGCTTGCCCTTGGCACGCGCACGTTGGTGGAGAGAGCTTAGGGGCTGTTGCTGGGCGTTGGAGACGTCGTGCAGCCGGTGGTCGAGGTCTGCAGAGTCGACGCAGAGAGCAAACGGGTGTTTGGGTGTGCCAAGAGGGGAGTCTGATGGTGTCGATGGGCGTTGCCACAGCAGGGCGTCCCCACCGAGCCCATCACCCATCGGCCCCTCGTTGATGTACGGGTTCCATACCGGCGTCCACCCCGCCCGCGGCGTCACCGGCGTCGTCTCCGCCGAAGCCACCGGCGACATCGTCATCGGCGACAGCGCTGGTCTCCGCGATGTGCGTCGCGGCGGCGGCGGCAGCCCCAGCGTCGGCCCCGACTGTGGCGAGGAATCACCCTCCGTCGGCGACGCGGGCGTCCACACCGCGCGGATCTGCTCGTCAAACTCCAGTAGCGCATCCAGGTTGGGCGAGATCGTCAGCGACTGCAGGCTCTTGCTCCTTACGCTTTTGCTAGTACTCGGTGCCAGCCACCGTTTGTCCTCTTCTGCTCCCCATATCGCCTCTGCTGAATATGCTTGTGCGCTCCCAAATGCTGCCATCGCCATCGTCGAGTCTTGCTGTGCGTCAGGTCCACCGAACCCAGAAGCAGAGAGAAAATCAGGCCCACCGAAGCGCAGAAAAAGCGTCCCAGAGATCTGCTTCGGGTTTATGTATATCTCTACATATTATTATAACACAACACACCCCCTGCCGGCGCCTGTATATCGCCTATATGATCTGTCTCCTTTTTGCGATCCCGCGGTTGCTTGCACATCTGATGGGAATCCCTTTCCGAGTCCATGGTCTTACAGCCTCCCTACCGCCATGGTCATGTTTTTTTTGCGAATTCAAACACCCACACACTCCAATTTCATGCCTGCACTCCTACGTGTTTTATCACGGGCTCTCTCCCCCCGCTGATAGGGACGCGTCGCTCCTCGAGCGCAGTACTCCCCATTCCGTGATATGTATTGATCAACCCACCAACAACGGCCCCTGTACGTCTCGAGCTAGATCGATATCGTTTGCACCAAAATTCCAATTCCTACCGTCCTCTGTTCTGTGTTCACGCGCACCGGGCTCGGCCCAACCCCCATCCAACAGTACTCGGCCACCCACGCCACTTTTGACAGACCACGCCCTCGGAGTTTCCCCGTGTACTCCCTCCACTAATACAGGCTAAATGTGAACACTGCACTCCCTGGAGCTCAAGGTCTTGGTGGTACCTCATTGGATTACGCCATGGCAACCCCCCACCATTTGTTGGCAGCTGCCATCCAGCCACCAAATTGTCACTGACAATGACATTCATCATGCTTCACCATGATCTCCATGATGTTAATGATTGTATATGATTGCATGTGCACCGTCCAATGTCCATACCCAACCTGCTAGGCGGACTCAGCAGGCCATCCTTGGAACTCTGATATCGACTATTCCAGAGCAACGCCCCCTGTCAGGATATACTTTCTTTAACAGTTGCATTCCCGCCAACAAACCAGTGGGGATTCCTCGCCACTAGGTGCTCACGGGTTAGACACCCCCAACATCTGACAGTGGCCCCGGCATCCGCGTTCCTTAGTTGAGCCCGAAGCAACTACGACACGTCTCATTTCCGTCTTGTAGTGGCTAAGGATTAACCAGTGCCACCCGGTATCCTCGGCCGTGCATATCCATATGTTTTTGCTACTTACGACTATGCCCCGGTGCTAAATACATAGTATACCCCGGGTATGCCCGCCCAAGACATACAACGGCAGTGGCAATAGCTAATAGTGACGAGAACATATCGCTCTGCCTTCTGTATTGACGATCACGCGCGGCGCTCGAAACCAGTTCTGAGTTCTGAGTTGGAGTCTGGCCAGCACCGGCAGTCATCTTGTATCATCTCGTGTCAACGTCGCCGTGCTATATAAAGCACCTATTCAAAAAAAATCACGCCTCGTTGAAACATCGCGTTAATTTCGTTATGTACGTGTTCATTCGAAGGCTGGTACACCAGTGATCACGGCACCGACTCGCCCCCGGGGCCTCTAAATGTTCGCGAGACTTCGAAATCAGTGTTCTTTATTCCTGTTCTTAATTTCGAAGGTTGCTGCCAGCAACGGACATCAGTACGGAAATCCAGAAAATTTTCTTGTCGTTCCAAGAAGAACTTTTTAAATGGGCAACACATATCTACTGTACATGTATGTCACGTATTAGCCAACTTCCAGCTTCTTATTCCCAGGTCTCCGCCATTCCATAAGAAATTCGTCGCCTATGGGTCCAACTGACACTGGCGCAGGATCGATATCACGCACTTTGCCAACACACCAACATGCCAATATACCAACGTACTCCACAAGTCCATACATAACCGGCAGAACCTCAGTCTGAGATGGTATATGTAGACAGCGTATGATCCCAACGGTAGCCTCATCAACGTCAACAGAAGCTGATCATATCGGTTCGAGCCTTGGTGCCTGCCTCCCCAGCATGCAGCGCGCACCCAAGCATAAAAATGCCGAGTAGTGATTGCAATAGCAGGACAGGGCTCTAGTGTTGTATATCTTTCACCCACCCGGCGGATACACGGCGCTGCTGGGGTCCAGTGCTCAACTTGCAGTTTAAAATAAATTCATTGTTTGTACTATGCGGAGGCTACCACAATATATATGCGACAATCTGTGGTATACATAAAATGCGTGCCTGGGCGTGCACTGGGAAGGATAATAATATGCGACTTGAGACAAGACGTGTGCGTATCGACATCCATATCATTACTATAAGTATTCTGAGCGTGCGTGGGTGCGGGTGTCTGTGTAGGTGTACTAGGTACGCTGGCGTGTGAGTCAGACCCAGCCAAAGGCGCGCGCGCCTGCAAAGAGACAGCCACCTCAGGAAGCCTGAGGGGTAATAATAATTCAACCGCGCAAGATAAACAACATGTCACTGTGTGCCGTTCAATATCTTTAGCCCAGGCTGGAATACAAACGCCCTCCCAAGGAAGCACATCCCTGAGTGAACACTACGCCTGCGCCTGTGCTGGCCGGCGCGGCGGGAGCGGTGGTCCAGGATTCGGGTTCGGTGTCGAGCTAGGAGCGGTCGGCCGCGTCGAAGGTAGCGGTGATGACGCACTATCCGAAGGCTGATCGAACTCTGACGGTGGCACGGTATTTGCAGATACAGATCCACCACCATCCTCCAACGTGGAGGGCCCTGTCGCACCAGCCCCTTCTGTGTGGGGATTCCCACTGCCGTTCATACCTTCTGTCGATGCGCGGCGGATGCGCTCGTCCTTGGTCACAATCGACTTGAGTGTCTCCTCGGCTGAGGGGATGGCTGTGATGTCGACGGGCTGGGGGTGGGGGCGGGGCTGTGGCTGGGAAATGGGGGTGGAGCGGGGTGGGAGCGGAGGGGGGATGCGCGTGGAAGTCGACGCGGGCAATGGCTGATGCGGCGGAGAAGCAGTAGTTGCCGCGCTTGCAGTCATCAAATTAGGATTTACACTGGTCGATGACGCAGCTGCCAGGGGCGCCACGTCCCTGGATGCCGCATCGCCTGCGACTGCTGCAGCTGCGTGGATGCTGGCGTGATCATGCGGGGGCTGAGAGGAAGACGAAGACGAGGACGGGATGAAAGATGGTGGTTGCTGATCGTCTGAGGTAGACGACGTCTTGAAGAGGCGATAGATCGAAGAGGACTTGCCCTCGGATGGTGCCATCGACGGCGGCTGCGGTGGCGGGGCATACCCCATTGACATGATGTCGCCACGGTGGCTCGCGTGTATCCCAGGAATCGTCATCGTCTTCGCTGTAGGTTGCGAAACGTGGATGGGCTTCGACGGCATGGGTACGGCACCGTCCCCTTCAGTATTGGTGCGAGATATCGACGGGGCGCCGGCAGAAAGCCGCTTTGAACTCGAAGAGGTGGCTGAATTTGCCGATGTGGATAGCGCAACGCTCTTGGGGTACGATGACGGCCCTAGTGTGGACTCCTCGAATGGGGGCGTCAGATCATAGCCTGACCATGGGCTACTGACCGCCCTCTCCTTCCCCCTCGAGGTACTGGGCACAGGTACGGGTATTGAAGGTGACGAAGACCGACTGAGGTCTGTACCATCATCAGTAAGGCCCGAGTGTCGCTCCCCGCCCGCGCCCCTCCCCTTCCGCTCCGCCACTGCCGCGCGAACTTCCGCATAACTCGCTCTTGCCTTTGTCGCAACACCGAAATTGGTCTCTGGGCGTAGCCGCGAGCTGATGGTCGAACCAATCGAGCTATGGTCTGAAGCATCAGTAGAGTCCTTCCGTATGCCCCAATTCACACCCCACTTCCGCATCGCCTCCTTTGCTGTGCTCAGGGCCTGTTTGTCACCAGCACGAGACTTGAGTGTAGATAGGAAAGAAGAATTGGGGCTGGCTTGGGTGGTACTGGTGCCAGACGTCTTTCGGGGAGTTGTTGGGTTGGAATCTGGTGCACTGGTAGAGGAGTCGGAGGAAACAGATTTCGTGTGGTCACGTTTGTTGGAGTGCTGCGATGAGGATCGACGCACCGATTGTGGGAGGAGGAAAGTGCTGAGCAGCGAGGAGTCGTCGCCCTCTGGAATGTGGTCGCTATGATTCGGTCCCGCAGTCTCCTGGTTCTGGGGGCTGGAACGTGATCTAGAGGTATCCTTGCTACCGCCACTCTTTTCTGATCGAGTAGAACGTCCGCGATGCATTTCGTGCTCGAAATCATCGTCAAGCGCGCCCTTTTGGGAAGATGAACCTTCACTCCTAGCACTAGAAAACCAGGAGCGGCGACGTTGTGGATTGCGATGGGTGTCTGAGGTTTCATCTTCCGCAGCAGGTATAGGTGAAGGTGACCTGACAGAAGATGGCGCGGGCGCAACAAGCTCTTCCGCAGACTGGGAAATTGGCTCCATGGGTCCCTGCGGAAGTACAGTAGGTGCCGAGTCTGGAACAGGGGCGGAAACAGTGGACTGAGCATCGTCACTTGCGGCCAAATGATCAAGTGAGGCTGCAGGGCGTTCTTGGCGGGAGGCGTCTTGCCATATTCCACCACGGTGCTGGTAATCATAGCTGTCGAAGAATGCAATATCGTCCATGTTGGGCATGACCACTGACTCTTGAATCTAGATAGTCATGAGCAATAGGTTATCTTACAAAAACTTTGCACTGACGATTTCCTTTAGCCTTGATTCGATCGTGCTCGTGATCATGCCCCAGGTGATTTGGCGGTCACTGACGATGGGTTCGACCTCGAGCACCATTCGTGGTGACTGCGTGAAGGCATACCAGATGCGATTGCTCGGCGGACGCTTAATCTTTATCAGCAGATTGCCTTCTAGCTCTTTCAAAACAGCAGCGAGAACGAGTTTGACGGTATAGGATTTGAAGGTGCCGAGTGCAATATTGGCGGTTGCCTCGATAGTGATCCGGAACTCTCCTTTGTACTGGAAGTGAACCTCGATTGCTGCATCGCCTTCCTTCGTGAGCTCCTTCAGCATAGGTTTACTGAGTGTTGGCGCCTTGTTTCCGACAGAGACCTCAGTGACGACGATGTCAGTCAGGAAGGTTGGGCGTTTGACCTTGGATAGCTTTTTCATCAGCCGGCCAATGATGTACGCCTCCAGGTTGTGTGTCCGATAATAGCTGAAGAATATCCTTCCAATGAGGGCATTGAGCCAACGCGTAGGAATGACATCTGGTTGTTCATCCAAGGTAGAAACTAGATGATTCATATCCGTGGGCAGGAATATTGGTTGCAGAGGAGCCAGGGAAGGGGTTTTCGCAGGGTGGTCGGAGGCATGTATCAGCGCAAAATACCAATCTTCCATTTCTATGTTCGAACGAACGAACATGAACCACGGGGCAATATCTTCCTTCGCTGCGTGCTTCACTTTCTCAGCATCCCCTAACCTGTCCTGCTCCTTGTCCTGTCGTTTGGCCCTCTGATCCGCACTCCCTTCCACGTAATCACCATTGGGACGCCCTGCATCGCGCTGTTTGGGCTTGAGACAAATCGCATTACGCCTCGCGAACAGTTCACCGTCGAGAAGACCTTCAGGGTAAACAACGACATCATGCCCGCCCAGCTCCACCACCGCCTCGCACTCCGTCATCTCTTCATCCTCATAGAGATAAAGCACTTTTCCCTTCAACACAACATACCACATATCTTTTGGTCGCGAGCGTTTGGGATCCTTCGATCGCGCGTCTAAGAAAGAGCGTACAACCGATACGTAGCCACCATCCAAAGTAGACTCCTCGAATGTGCGACGCATGGTGAGCCAGCCTTTGCGGGTGCGGGGCATGTCATTTGTTTCGATCGCTGGAGTCTCCTCGGCGTCTGACGTTGAGTCGCTCGCCTCCGCAGGCTCAGCATGCAAACGTGCCTTCGACTTCTTGGCTAACTCTTCATGTTCTAGTGGGACCGAAGTGTATAGAGTGTAGAAGACAATGCCGGCGAGAACGAGAGGGATGAATGTAATTCCTCCAAGGATATAAGCATAGAACAAGGCCTTGAGAGTCATGAACGATCCGGCACCGGGAGACTCTTGTATATTCGCAGGGCGAATGTGCAAAGAAGCGAGGTCTGGTTGTTCGAGTTTAATCGAGTAGAATGAGGGGGCGAATGGTGGTGGGTGGGTGAGAAAACACCGTTTCAATTTGGAGTCAACGTCACGAATATCCAAGCGCACGTGGCAGTCAGAGAGTCCAGACGGAGCTACTTACGGCCACGGAACCAAATCCCACCAATCCTCAGGCCTCATGCATAGTGCAATCGGTTTTTCTACACAATATGTTTAGTGCATGATGAATAAATTCCAATCTGTCTATAGCTTTAGTGTATGGTAAATACAATGCAATGTAGTGGATTTGATACCGCTCAGGAGTTGCAAATAGTGTTGGAAAAGTTCGGTCCAGTCCGGTTCAGCACCAGAATTTTCTGAACTTGGAACTGAACTATGAGTCCAGTTCAGAAAATTTGGTGAGCTAAAACCAGAACCACCAGTTCAGGTTCAGAGAGGTTCAGTTCAAGTTCAGAGGTGGTTTGAACCTGTTTGAACCATGAACTGGACTTCTAACTATGTATTTTTAAAATTTAATACATTGACCATTTTTGGAGGAGAAAATAGCATCAATGAATATTAAAAACACTAATGTTCACTATTAGCTGCTTGCTTGGGACAATATAGTGATGTAAATTGAAGGTACCAGGTGAGTAGAAAGGTAGGGACAAACACTATGTATGTCCAGAAAACTTACTCCTGTTGCTATTATTGCTGATGGGCTATATATTTTATCATTCTTATTCTAACAAGCAGCCTTGCACTATAATAAATTTTTGGTATTTGGTGCATATTTTTTATCAATTGGAGTAATGAGTTCAAACCAAGTTCGAACAGGTTCACAGAGGTTCAGCATTTTTCACATCTTGTGAACCCTGAACTGAACTTCTGGTCCAGTTCAACAAATATTCTGAACCCCAAAATGAACTTCTGGTCCAGTTCACAAAAGTTCAGGTCCAAACCAAAGTTCAGAACTGAACTTTGACAACACTAGTTGCAAAACCATCAATTCACCTTTTGGGCGTGTGTGACAATGTTTTTTGTTTCATCAAGGCCCACCTGTTACTCTAATTATAAATATCATATCTTGCAAATGTGCTGATCGTCAAATCCTGTTTTGAAGCACAGGTGATACATACTTGTGGTGACCAAAAGTGACTGGAATTATTAAACCAAGCAACACAAAAACTGGAGAGAGAACTCACAGCACCGGCATGGCTCATATAACCCTGGCCATTGCCATCCTCAGACAAGTGCTCCAGATCAAACAAGAGCTGTGCAACATGCTCTAGATTCTTGATGATATGCTTGTGTCTATTTAAATTTTAAAAAGGAGCAATTGTCCTCAAACAATCTCTTACAAAACTCTCCCAAGGCTGAACCACAAGTTGCAAAGCCAAGTGAAGAGCTCGAGATGCAAGACTTTGGCACCAACAACCTGCATGATTGCCCTCAGCACTGATAAATAATTGTGGTGATTGAATAGCATTAGATCATGAACCCACCAATGAATTTCTGTCATTCAGCATTGATAATACTCTGTAAAATGGAGATCCTATCCATGCATGCATATGGTGGACAAGCCTCCCTGGCAGTAATATCAGAGGTGCAGGATAAGATATGGAAATTGTATAGGGGAAGGAATACATAGAGTCGAGGCCAGTTGCACTTGTAAAATCAAAAGGTGTGCCTGATCCAAATCGCTGACACTGTGACCTCCTACCATATATGGTACACCCCTGTGCACAAGTCCAAATCCAGTAAACAGCAAAGGGTCCAGCACTTGATGCTATGGAGCCAGTTACAAAAGCAAGTGTATGTTAGGGCGACACTTCATCACAAGGACATACTAGGACACCACTACAAATAGAAAAGAACTCAGATAGACTGAGGGGAGAAGGTTGACTAGACAC
>JABCKI010000440.1:0-12783 GCA_018282025.1 Sphagnurus paluster
ATTTAACTCATTTTATGTAGCTTATCTGGTGAAACTTTTACACTAAGAGCTGTGACAATTGTATTGGTCGCACTTGCTGTGGTCTGTGTTGCATTCGTATATTGGCTGTTTCAGCTTTCGAGCGAGCTTGCAAAATTGAAAGCAGACCATGCTGCTGCACCATTCACGTAAGTTCTTTGGCTTATCCTCTTGCAATTAACATTGAATGTACTGGAAGTGCATCCCCAAGACAGATAAATCAGTTTGATCTCACGCGAGAGGCTGAGGAAATAACTGAGCAGGAAAAAGAGAACAAAGATATCCTTGCTTGGGTATGTCCTTCAACTCGTTGTGAATAACTGATTGAACCAAATTCTTGTATCCAGGCCAAGCACATCACAGAGTGCTACCCATACTGCCCACCAGAAGAACGGCATAAGACACGGTAGAATAAGATATAGATGATCAGTAGCAAGACTTGGGCATTAATTTACTGTTCTACGTTGTACTCAGTGCACTTATGTCGCAACTTTGAGCTATTTCATTAGTGAATACTAACGGATAAGTGTGGACACAAGAAAGTATATTTATTGGAACTAATAGAAGTAATATATATACATAAAATATATCCGAATACTTGTGAGCCTGTGGTGACAAGCATGCTCGTCATCTCAGAATGACAAGCACAAGGGAGGGGGTGCACCCACCGTCGGTGAGCTATTTGTCCCCAAGAGAGTGAGCACACCATGTTGGAATATTGATATTGATTGTTGTGAGTGTTCGCGATGCCTGCAGCATTCCGCTGGATACTATTTCTTTCATGTGATTTTGTCCGGCATTTACTTACATTTTGCTATATATGTAGTCTACTTTATTGTTGTACCCCATCCGTTTGCCTCTCACGTACACCGAGGCCAAACGGAAATCTAATCTTTCTTGATTTGCTTTTGAACTTTCATCACACCATGCCCAACTTGCGCATCAGTGGTGGGGCATATGCAGTCGCGAGTGGGCTCTGGCAGGCTCCGAAAATGTGTGGCATCAGTCGTGGTGGCCTACACAGTTGTTTGGAAAGGGTGCAGTGGCAGGAGCGCTAGAAAAACTCCCTAACGACGAGCACATCAGGCCCAAGATGTGGCTGGGGGGAGGGCACCGATTGTGGTGGCTTACGCGCAACTCGTGGCATTGGTGGGGCATCCAGCAAGGTCATGATATCCAGAGAGTGGGCAGCAGGGAGGATGCCTAGTGTGGGCTTGTCGATCCAGAAGCGACCATGGGCTAGGCCAATGAGCGCGTGGTGGGGAGGATGGCTTTTGAGAGCAAGCTTGTCATCCAGGTGAGAGCTGCACTTGTTTGGCGGTCGTTGATGTCACGCTGGTTGTGGCCGCTTGAGCGCTGGATGGAGTGGCATAGGCAGCACGTGGTCAACGACACAGGTGCAGGCTAGAGTGAGGTAGGTACTTACTGGCACACTAAAGGCTTCAGTTACTGAGAGTTGCTGGGATCCGAGTAAGGAGGGACTGTACTGGGGCTAGTGGGACCATCAGTTTCCAGCCTATTCGAGTTTCTGGTGTGCTCCAAAAAAAAAAAAAAAAAAAAAAAAAAAAAAAAAATGGTAGAGGGAAAGCCTAGTGCGAAAGCAGCAATTTTGACTTCAAAAACCTATCCTCACACGATGTCCAACTGGTACGTCAATATTTTTCTTTAGATTTTCTTCCTCGTTATCTCTGCATACCTGTTCCCGAACCAGGTGCCCGTTTGGGGTTGAGCGCGGGCAGCATCGACAAAGGGTCGTCGCGGTCGCGAGAGCTTTCCACCACCGTAAAAAATCCAATGGAGGAATTCATCGGATTCCATTGCTTTTTGCCTGGATACCGGTGACTATTCCTACTGAAGCTCAGCTGGGGTGTATTATTAGATTCTGATGAAACAGCCTCAAGATGCTTTGCTGGCATTGGTTTTGAATTGGGGTAACGGGTTTGGGTCATTCAGAAACTTGTGGCAGTACGAGTATATTTCATATTGTCCTAAGTATTATGTACGGTGGAATACGTAGTAAAAGGTGGTGAAGAACATATGCCAAATTAAACTATTTCATGATGGAAAATTCAATGAGCAAGATTAATACTGAAATGTTCGAGTTGTAGACTGCGCCATGCGACCAGGAACAAGTGGAAGGGATACGAAGATGGGACGTTGGAGATGTACTTAACGCGTTGACAAGACAGGTTGAGAGAGAGAAAGCAAGAGGGCGGAAGAGGGTGGAAAGAGCGCCCAGTGGTGACAAGCAGGTCAAAGTAAAGCTGTGAACGCCGAAAACGACAGTCCCGGCAAACGACGGTCACATCAGGTCACAACTCCGCCTCGCGCGCCAACGGCGACCCTCGGAATCCTGTTTCGCTTCCAGGCCAGATCCGGCGCTCGATCATTCCAGCACAAATCCATTGTTAGACTGACTCGGTGTGTACCGTTACCTCGACAAGGATACCCACCCGCTCTACCAACACGTTTACATCGATGCTTGGCCCATCCTTTCTTCGACATACATCCTGGTTTGGGGAAGAACTCTTCTCTCACCAACGAACATATCCACCCATCCGAACACCACTTTGAGGTCGAAGCCTTCTTATCCTTTCACACTTCAACGAAAATATAGTTCAGTGGAGGACTCATCTCCTTCACATCCAGCAAATGCAGCGGCCTTCCCTTGACCCACAAGAATACCCATCGCTACTTTGGTGACTAGCCATTGTCTTTGGGCCAACAAGTGTACCCCACCCGCGTAACTACAACTTTGGCTCTGGCGACCACCCTTTCATTAAAATGGCTTTTTGGCTTGGTGGCTGGATGGTCCTCTTGGACCAACAACTATACCTGCTTGCAAGGCTACCTTAGCATCGGTGTCCCGGCCTTGCTCATGTTTTCATATTCGAACAACCACTTGGCTTGGCCGTCAGATTTTCACACCCTACACTAACAAGATTCCTACACACCCAGGCCACTTTCAAGTTAGCGTCTACCCCTCGCTGATACTTTCGGCTAATCAATTTTCTAGTTTGTCTGCTGGCCTTTGTTCTCGTAGTTTGAGTAAGTATACCCTATCTCACGATAAACACCTTGGCCTAGGCGCCCAACCTAACCTTTCTTCCGACCGTTTTCGCTTTGGCGCATCTACCCACTCGTGCGATTCTCGTGCTTGTTTGGCGTATCGACTGCGCTCACTATAGTCTCACCATATTGGCGTTGACACATCACTTATTTTTTCTTCACTAGAACATAATCGGCTGCTCTCCTTGTAACCGTGGCAAGAACTATATCATCGCGGCTACCATTTTGGCGTTGGCTCTGCTCATCGTTGGGTATTCGAACAACTCTTTGATTTGGCGAATGGAGCACCCAATGACCTCAAGTATACCCTGCCCTTGGGCACAACTTTGTATCACCATGAAATCGACGTCTGGGTCTTCCATTCATGAAAATTCAAACGACGCGGCTAGTTTGTCCCATAAATTATCGAAGGGTTCAACAACTATACCGACCAAGACGGCTGACATACTTAGAGTCCCACAGGCTGAAATCAGAACGTCTTTTCCTATTGAGCTAGTGTAATTATTTAAAGGTTGATGTTGAGTACACTCCAGAAATCGTAACATGAATCTAAACCCATTAGTGTTGTAGTGTACAATGATAATTAACAGGGCTCAATTGCAAGGGTGAGCTGCTGTCATTGGCGAGAAAGGGGGGAATTCATACATTCGCCAATCCCAACCACCAGTACCTGCCCGGCCCACAGCGAGGAGGCTGAGAGTGCGGTTGCTCACCTGCAAGGGGGTATACGAGTCCAATGATCATTGAACTTTGACAACTGCGAGCTCTTCTCCCTACAACTACATTTGAACTAGCGAGCTCAAGAAACTGCATTTTCCAAAGTCCGAGGCAGGCTTCTCATCGCATAGTATGCAGATTGCACAAAACTTCACACATATAAGCAACAATTTGACACCAATGTTCATACTTTTCAGGTACGCCAGAGAAAAACGAGCACTATATATCTCCCAACCCCTCTCCTTAATTCTGCGCGCCTCACCCTCCTTCGTGACCACAGCGGGTTTGACGCTGTTGATGTGGCGCCAGTAAGCCTCTCGCTCTGCCTCCAGTGTCGGATCTGAGGTAATCAAATCCTTCAACTCGGAGGTTGGTTCATCAACGGCCGTGACATATAAGAGGCGGGAGGCGGAAGGGGGGACGTATACGGGGTCGACGCTAAAGCCGAAAATGATGGCGCCGACATTTTTGTCGTAGAATGTGCTGCGGGTCCACATATTGAGGGTGGTTAACATGCGGCCAGGGACTTCGATAGTGGTGCGCTGGCCACCCGTTACGACGTGCTTATCCCACATCCACATTTCGCGGTCGTCGTACGTGATGAGTGTGAGGGCAAGTGGAATACTTCCTGTTCTAACGAACGCGCTCCTGACATTGAAAAGCCTGTTCGAAGGTGGGGCCGTGAAAGTGATCGTTTTTTTCTCTACACCAGCAAGGGGTGCGGCGATCAAACCGTACTTGTCGACGCGGCTCCCGTTTTTGAGCGGCCCAGTGCCTGTGCGATGGTTCAAGTTCACGACACGAGGTCCATAGTTGAAGAATTCGAGATCGATGGTCTGGAAGGGCTCGGTGGGTTTGCCATAAGGGGTCGTCACGCCATTGTTGGAGATGGCACTGGCCGTCGCGTCCCAATTGTCGGCCGTACCGTATGCACGACTATAAACGTCTTTGAAATTGATGCTCTTAGTTTGGCCAGGATGGGTGATTGGATCGAGATGCTCGAGAAGAAGACGGTAGTCGTCATAGAGCACTATGCTCTGCTGAGTGAATTCCTGCCAGTAGTTGTGAATATCGGTCTTGTGCGTGCCGGGCGAGGTAGGCGCACTCCCCTGGAGCTTGTTGCGTCTGTTCCCGAGCACCTTATCGAAGTGTGTGAAGTAGTCTGCGACCACTGCCGCCGTCTGGCGAACGTAGACCTGATGGTCGGCTGTACTCCACCCCCAATTAGCGCCGTGAAGCACACAATCACGTAGCAGTGACATATGGAGTTGGGTGAAGATGGAGAAAAGTGGGCCAATCGTCCACTCGTAACTTGGGTTCTTGAACTCGGGAGCTGCAGCGACAAAGAGGGTATTGGTCGCGATGAACTGCATGCGGACCGTGCTGAGGTCACGCCGGTTGGCATTGACTACTTGAACGTAAATTTGTAGCGCGGCGCCAAGGCCCTCGAGCTTTTGTTTGAGTAGGTTGAACACAGCGTCGTTAATTTTCTCGTCGATCATTTTCTCAACTTCTTGTCGAATCTGGCTCCATACGGATACCGAGCTATTAGGCCAAAGTAGGCCGACGAGGGCGGAGACGATGCTACCGATAGCGGGGATATAGGAAAGCCCGGTCGTCACGACAGATTTTAGAATGTCATTCACCGACGGCACGGAGGCTGCAATTGCTATTGCGTCGTCAGTGACAGTTTGGGCCTCTCTGGGGTGGGGATTAGTAAAGCTTTGGGGATAGATGGAAAGATAGCCCACCCGGCTGTATGAGCGTCTAGATGGCTATCTGCCTGCATGTGGAAAATGCGAGATGGATGAAGTTGTTTATGAAGGGGGCGAGCAGACTTGTGCTGCAGGTCTGGAATAAAACAGTGGCCTTTCTATATCTTCAGAAATCTTGGGTCAGTTGACCGTATGTCGCAAGCGCTGCCATCGCAGTTGTCAGAAATTTGGCCCCAGTCCAGAACACGTCAAGTAAGGCAGAAGCCCAAAATATTCCAAGAAAGTTGTCCAGTAGGTCCGCATGGCACATGACCAGATAGAGTGGTCCAGGGCATTGATTTTACTCGAATATGGATTTATTATTCTTTTTGCCTATCATTGCCGGAGTATCATCCGCATGGACATGTCAGATAGAAGAGTACTGCAAGTAACATACCCGATTCTGATCCTTAGGATCCTTGGACGCCTGGTGCGGCCTAGGGACTATCCAGACCACATTAGCATTGCAGTCGCCCTCGAAGTTCTCGCCGTCGAAGGACTTCTGGACAAAGTTGGCGCTGACCGTCAGATCTTGGAATCCATCTTTGTAATACGTGTGTATGCCTGTGAAACAGCTTCATTAAAAGTACAGTATGAGTGACATAACTGTCTGCACAGTCTACTCTCCCCAGACGTCTGGGTACGTATTTCTAGGGACTGCAAAATCACCGATAGATTGTACAATCCTGGTGAAATCGGCCTGCTGGAAATCCAGGAATAGTTCTGAGCTGAAGAGCAGGGGGTGGTAGTAGGTTGGAGGGACCTAAAAGGGTCGGATGAATGTCGGAAAGGTGTATTTTGCTGGCTTAGTGGGTCGCTTGTCTATTATTCATGTTCAGGTGAAAGCACTGTGGAGTTGGCGATGAAAGTCTATCCAGTTCTTGAGAAGAAGGCTATAAAATTGAGCTCAGAGCTTCACGTACGCTCACCGAGCTCCTCGCATCCCACAATATATAGCCGCCTGCAAATTTTTATTGGATCAAGTCAATCGGAGAAGAAGTAAATGAGATATCACTAGCAGGCTACATGATCGAATTGACTTGTCAGTGCAAGACTCCTGGTTTGAGGAACTTGTCCAAGGTTGTACCATCCTGGGCAAGGCAAAACCAAACCTTGTAGGACCAGTTAATACTGATGCTTGATGCATTAAAGTGAAGCCTTTGAAACACCAGAGGCAGAGATACTCTGCGCATGCAGCGCCACGCATCGCAATGACACAGAGCGGAAGAAGGTGAAGAAAGGTGATGAGATATAGCCCCAGAGCAGGATCTAAAGCTATAGATGTTGAACGACAAAGCTGTAGCCTGTAGAGCAGCTGGGCTTATCAACCAAAAGCCAAGAAAAAGATAAACCACACCGAAATACCTCGTGCCTGTAGACATTTTATGCTCCTCTCCATGTAGGGGGAGCCTGTATTAATTAAGCAGTCGAGACACCACGATGACACGTCTCGTATGATAAGAGATAGCCTGGCTAGCCTGCGAGAATACGCTTAATCGATGTGTTCCACGAGCTATATCCCAGCAAGATGAAAATTAACGTCCACTTAACTGCAGAACTTAATGCCACTCCTCGTTTCTTAATTAGATAGGATGCCGTCCGTCCAAGGCGTTTTCAACAATGGTAAGCCAGCTACATGGAACTGCGTTCCATGAAAAGGACGATAAAGAACTTCAGGCATCTTTCTCGTCAATTTTGCAGGTCCGTTCGAAGTTTAGAGATAACCTTCCATCAATATAGTTCAAGTGCTTGCGTAGCTGATCAGTCACTGTTCGGAAGAAATTATTGCAACTGTATGTGTAGCTACCTCGCTCAGGAGGATAAATACAGCCAAAAAAAGTTTGTAGAATGGAATTCAACAAAGAAATGATACAAAACATCAAATGATTGAAAAGACAATAATTACCAATACATTTAGTATGCGGTTCCCGAGGGAATGAAGAAAAGAAAATGTAGGGTATCATGAAAGTATCTATTGTCAAATAGTCAGAAAGGGCATGCTTATAGCGGAATACACCCACAGCAAGTAAAACTATCGCCACAACAACAGCGAGCACTAACATGAGACAAGCAGCACGCCGGCCAGCTTTGCGTTGATATTCATGTGCCGTCGTCAGCTGCTGCGCGGCATCCGAAGTGTCGTTCGCGACCGAGAAGATGTTGTTTCCTATGTCGTCTAAACCAGACACTTCAGACTCAAGCATACATGATATAATTCAGTAGTGCTCACCAATCATCTCCCCCTGCTCACCGACCAAGGTTCCCAAATCTCTGAATATCTCTGCAAGTTCGTGCATCCCACTCTCAATTTCACGAATCTCATCTTCGCGTTCTTGGATGAGGGATTCCTGGTAGGCAAGCTCGTGGGGCGAGAGCTGTGCTTGGAGAATTTGGGCTTGTCGTAGAGTTCTAGGGTCATCCTCTTGAGATCTGCAAGGTGTTAGCACTAGTATTAAACCTGAGCACGGGGAACATACGCGGAGTTCAGAGGTTGGTCATCTTCAACAGCCATCTTTACACCTTGAACGACTGTCCTCTGTCTCTCTGCGCTAACTTGTTGGGCGCGCTGAAAGGCAACCAGAGAAAGCTGCAAGTCATGAGATGTCTTCTGAAGAGCGGTCTTCTGGTGAGGCTGAAAAAGGTCAAGGCGTTAGATTTGTGTTTTCAACTTTGGTGTGAATATTCGCACAAGATTTGCCTGTAACGTCGACAACTTCTTCAAATCCTCTGACCCACGTTTTGCCATTGAACGAGTGGTTTCCGTTAAATCATGCCTAGAACGACTACAATAAGTCATCGAAACATTGAACTCGATATTTGCAGAGCGCACAAAGACTTCCGCAGTTGGGCAGAGTCCTTTGCTGTCCCAAGCTGATCGACGAGTTTAAGAATTCCCTGAACGTTGGCGTTCATCTTGAATACCTGCAAAGAGAGAGAGGATTGGAGGAGGAGGAATGGGGCATCCTGAGGACTAGATGTCACAGAGGAAGAACGCGACGGGTGGCTAACGCCCGCTTCGATGTCCTGGAAGCTCATTGTGGTGAGGGTACCCACTGATGATGGTGAACGTTGACGACAAGACTGCGCCAGCCACGTGCTAGATGCGGCAACCCCCGGTCCGGTCAGAGATGCCGATCCATGACGTTTTCTCAACTTTTTCTCATCTCCAGGGACATTTTACCGCTGAGTATTGCGAGCTTCCTTTACGCCACGTCTCTACGCGACTACCGTTCAACTCAAATCTATCCCATGTCCCTGGTCCCAAAATCCTTGCGTATCATCGCTGTACCACTCACACGGCCGAGACTCGCAACTCCAGCGAACGCGGTGCAGGCCAGTCGGATACTGACCTATTATCAATTCCAAATAAGCCCTACCCAACCAACAGAACGACTTCCTAGTTCTCAAGAATCAAAGTTGCGTTGGATGCCGGAGGGTGGTCTCGGGAAATGGATTACCACGAAAGCAGCAGTCACTTGGGCGGGTTTTGGGAAATCGAAAGGCTGGAAGGTTCGTCTCCTTACACATATACACGACTATGATTTTTCATCTTGTGCCTTTCTTTAGTTAAAGATATTCCAAGGCGGCGAGCGTCTAGTAGACCGGTTGGACTTCGAGGAACTTGCGCTAAAGAGCATCGATCCCTCGCTTGGACCCTCAATCACACAGACAGACATGTCCCATAAACGAACGGAGGAAATAAAGACAAGAGTATGTCATCTGATCATGATGTTATATAGAAACAAGGACCGACTACACCCACCTACAGATTCCTCTTATATACCCACCCTCAATAAATTCTGGTAGGGTTACCTTGGACGAGCTCAAAGCTCTAGTTGCACACCGGACACCGAGACATAGGAAAGGTTTTTATCTTTGGATGGGTCTCGCGCCATTGACCGCACCGTTCATAATCATCCGTTCGTTGTAACATTTTTGCAGCTATATTTCTCTTTCTGATTTTTATCTTAGCAATTATTCCGAATCTACCATTTTTCTTCTGTGTATGGAGGTCTTGGTCGCATTACAAAGGCATGATTTCATCTCTTCAATTTCATGCCATACATTGACCATGATAAATTCAACAGCCTACAGATCTTCGCAGTACCTCCAAGGGCTTTTGGACAGTAACATCATCGTTCCTGAACCCAGTGAACCCCTAGATTCCGTATATATAGATTTTTCGCCAAAAAACTCCGCAGATTCTCCCAGCGAAGAAAAATTTTCCACTGCCGCACCCAAAACAACTTCCTCACAACAGCACGAAGTTCTCCTCACCCGTGATGCGGTTCCTGCCATCCTTGAGCTTTTCGGGCTCAAGCCAAGCGCCAGCGCCGACCTTCTGCGCGCTGTGGAACAGGCCCGTGTCAGAGTTCTCAGCGGGAGGGGCGTTCTCTAACGCACACTGTTGGCGGCGTATAGCCTGCAATTCTTAGACACCATTTATCTTAATTCATCGAGGACTCCTCGCTAGACTTCCTGGCACACTTTACACTCAATTATCGTCAATCCATTTGTAGCGCTTATATACATATTCGGTGCCGGTGTACTTTTGTTGACCATTAAATTTTGTACACCTTATACTCTTCAAGCTCGGAATAAATATTATAGAACGGTAACGCGGAGCGAACTGCTGAAAGACTCGAAATCAGGGAATAATTCAGGCGGTAAGAATACAATATTGACGTGTGCACTGTTTCCCATCTGTTAAAATAAAGGATACAAAGGTAGGAGAAGAAAATGAGCGCATAAATGTCTAGATATGTCGTACTGTCTATAAATCAAAAGGGATAAATCCATCCATCCATCCATCTATCTGGAGCAGTCAGAAGTTTTGGGGTTCCAATGACCCGGGAATATATCCCTTTATAGTCTGCGAGGACGGTCGATGTTGATTGTGTATGATGGGTTGAGAGAGCCGTCTTCGTGTCTTCCGAGTATCCTCAGTTTATCCTCCATCCTAGTGTTCCACTTCCTCTGTGTCCGTGTCCTCGTTCACTTCTACGTCCGCTTCCGAACCTATATCTTCGCCCTCCTCCTCCCCTTCATCGCCATCTACTTATGCGTCATCGTCATCCTCTTCGTCATCCTCTTCATCGTCCTCTTCCTCTTCTTCCTCCTCTTCATCATCATCAAAAGTCTCCAGCCACACCCTCTTCCCATTCTCACCCACAAAGCCCTTTTGCACCAAGCGATCGAGCACAGCGTCCTCCCCCCTTCTCCTCTCACTCCACTGGACAATCCATCTCTTCACTTCATAGCACCCACGCCCTGCGCCACCGCCCTGAAGCCTATAACGAATCAATTCCTCCAACTTCCCTCCATTCAAACCAGACATTTTTAACGTCTCCAAATGCGGGAGCAACGGCACCCGCTCACCACGCGACGGGCTCGGGCTCGGTGACAGCGACGAACGTGGACCAGATGTGGCTACCGATTGGGGACTGGTCGCAGAAGGGCTGCCTGTGCTTGTTGGTGCGGCGTCTTCTAGTGTCGCCGGGACAGCTTTTTCTGGCCTTCCTCTTTCCACCGCTGTCCCCTCCATCAGAATGTGGAAAAACGTATCGCCGACGTTGGCAAAATGGATCTCGAGTGTGCAGAGCCCATTGAGTGTGCGTAGGAGGGTGCGGAGGTTATCAGCGCTTGCATCAAGTGCGACAAGAACGAGGGTGTTGAGCTGTGCGAGATTGGGAAAGGGGACTTGAGGAAGCCTATCCGCTGACGACACGCCAGTTGTATTGGGGATGAGAGAGACAGGTGTTTGAATTTTGGGGTGCTTCGTGCCACAAACAAGATCAAGGAAAGGCGTGAAGTCCTGATCGGGGAGATCGAGGCTCAAGTGCTTCACACCGGGTAAAACTACGCGGCCCATGAGTTGACAGAGATACTCTGGATCCAGGTCGGTTAGGCTGAGGTTTTCAAGTGACGGAATAAATATGCGTTCCTTGTCGGTCGGCCACACCAATTTAGTGTCGCCGTTCGCCACTCGAGGTCCTGAATAATGCAGCGAAAGGGTCTGCAGGTCGGGGCTGCTGCGAAGCATGCTCTCCCAATATTCATATGGGGGGCGTATGTTCTCCGGATGGAGGGCAAGCTCGAGGTGGTGCAGATGCGCGAGGTATGGACTCTGCGCCCAGGGAAGATTAACGCCGATCAGGGAAATGTTCTTTAGGCGAGGGAGGTGATTACTGAACACCATCACGGGAGGTCTGTATGTCGCAAGATAGAGATTCTGTGATGTGAGATAGTCCTCGAAATGGTATAGCTGGAGTGTTTCGAGATTGGGAGCTGGACCACAGCTGCTCAAGTGCAGCCGCGCAGCAGCTTTGCACTCGTGATCTCGCACTTTGAGGTGGAAGGCCCTCCAGCGCTTGACATGAGGGCAGATTATATTAAAAACCTGATGGATTTCTTCCCTGCAAAGGGTAACACCCGGTATATGCTCCCGTTCCGCGACAGTGTCAACAAGGATGTCGATGACATGGTTCGACCCTGAGCACCTCGCAAGGTACTCCTTCGCTCGCTCCAGGTGGACCGGCTCCCGAAAATGAAGCATGTTCCATAGAGACGATGTTTGCACGGCAATTTGGCGCCATTGGTGACAGACATGCGAGACCAAGAGTTGAAAATTAGAGGAAGGAATCGCATAGTAGGCCTGGTCTGGTTTGAGGAGGAATGGGGATTTGGCGTAAGGAAAATCATAGCCCGCCCCAAGTATAAAGATACGAGTCAAGAGCTCTACAGGTAAAGAATAGATGTCAGCGGGTCGGCGATGCATCTTGAAAGGCGGTTCTCGTGCGTGCACAGAAGAGTGAGAACAGCCATCTTCAAGTAAGTTTGGTCCTCGTTGTCTGTGATGCTGACCGCGGACACGCTAGTAATAAGAACGTTATTCGAAGGGCAAGTAAGGTTATGTGCCGCACCAAGGACATCAAGAGTGATTGTAAGCGCTGGAGTACGATAAATAATGCGCTCCAGGCTAAATGTTAGTGAGGGGGAGTCGTAGGATAAAAAAGCAAGTTGAGGGGATCCAAAAGGATTTGAAAGGCTCTCATAGAAATGGATGTCGTCGGCGTCTTCTGCATGTACCGACAATCTCACACTCGCGATCAACATGTAAACTGATTGCCTCCTTCGCACGCCTTCTCTGTTGATGGATTTATGGTTATAGCTATCACACTGGTGGTTAAACCTAGATGGACAAACTCATGAGGAGTTTGGCCTT
>JABCKI010000441.1:0-12761 GCA_018282025.1 Sphagnurus paluster
ATAAATTCACTTAGCTTTACCGTTCAGACAATAAAAATATCTACAGAGGTGTATTCTATACATGAAGAAGTTTTTGACCTGCATTTCCGATAACAATCAAAATAATTGGACCAAATCTTACTCTCATATCAGAACAAAATAATATTGAAGAAGATTTTAGCTTGAAATAATAATTGAGACTGTTCTAAAAACCCATAAAATCTGTTGTAACTATTATACTCCTCTGATAATCCATTACCATCATTCGGCAACCTTGCCAAATATGGGCAACTGGAAAAATGGCATACCAAGAATTTCCCGATTTACTGATGCACGACGGGCACACCAGTGGACCTGTGGGTGGCACTGTCGTCCGCGGTAGACACAGGCACGAGCACAAGCGTGGACCATGTAGTCACTGGGGAGGCGAACATTGGCATGTCGCTGCGCTGGATGACGGCGGCGTAGTATTCAGGCGTGTGGAGCGTGACGGTGTAGGTGCACGGTTAGGCGAGGCCATCAAGAGTATTGACGACCTGCATGGTGCCGAGGTCGGAAAAGAGGGTGAACGCGGTGCCTGGGTTGCAGGCCATGGGTGAGTTTGTGTCTGCGGCGGCAGGCGCTGTGGAGGACATACCAGTATATTGGAACATGGCGTTGCTGTAGGGCATGACAACGAAGCATTGATTACTGACCTACCTAAACCTGATCGTATCCTCTGACAGCTTCAAGGAAGGCATACGTTAACAACTGTGTTCTCCAGTGCGTTGGTTCCCGAGTCCATCTCATGAACAGCGACTGAGCTCGAATTCGATCTTCTTGCTCCTTCAGGTTTCACGTTGAACGTCTCCCAACTGCCTTGGGGCCTTTCTGGTGCACTGTAATTTTTCGAGACAGACACAGACAGTTGATCGGCTGATTCCCCTGCTAGCCAGTCGTGAGGCTAGTGCAGTACTCTTCACGCTCACATTTTAAATTCTCCGTTGAGGCTTTTCTTAATTCTAGATCAACTTGCGAACAAACTCCAACTCCAACGCATACACCCCAAGTCCTTGTTCTGCTACTGGACTCAAAGTCGCACCTCCAGCTGCACAACTGTCTGCGATACTGATGGTTGCGATTTCAACTTGTACCGTCGCAGCAACACCAGCCTCCACTACAGATCGACGCCTCCACGAAATTCACCGTCCTCATCCAGTTCATCACCGCCACTGGCAAACTCAGCGAGATCCGCCGCCTTCATATGCAGATCGGTGTTACGACCTGAACTCTAAGCTCCATATCCGGGCTCGCTGCCAGTGCGGCCGACTCGTCACAGAGGTCTGTTCAAGGACAAGACGTGGTCGGTCAAGAATGGCTTGACTGCAGTAGGCCAGTCCATTACCCATGGTACTCGGCATGGTACTCGGCATGGGTACTTATATAAGTTATATTGGACGACTACGACGTGCTCTGACTTGCCGGCTTCTACCCAACCGCCGCCAACCCGCTTGTTTTACCTACCACCCCTCTGATATTGGAAGCTTTCCTGCTTTGGCCTTGAACATGAATGAAATGTGAACTTGGGAATATCGACAAGGTCGCGAGGATTTCACTAATCTCTAGTTCGTAGATTTGAAGAATCAACGTTAGGTTCAACGCCCTACTAGCAGTACCACGCTGAATCCCTCTGCATCTGAAGGACGTCTCCCTAAAGATTTGGAAGCTGGTCCTGGATTAATTTGATATGGCGATAGTGATGCAGTTGTTATACTTTTCTCTATTCGATATCTAGGCAACAAGAACAATGTATTGAATTGATTTGTTGAACGTATATGTGTGAATAGATAGTTTCCTGTTCACCTCAAGTGACATGTCCAAAAATCGAGATTATCTAAGGGTTGATATTAGAAAATAGCAATCGAATAATTCACAGAAACTTCATAAATAGACATAGCAATCTCATCGTTATGGATTGGTTACGGACCACGGTGTGGTGGACGATGTAGCCAGATTGGGAGACAGCCGATTATGTAACACCCAGCCCTCTGCCACAAGCTTCGACATCATCATCATCAACGACGACCACCCTTTGGACGATGGAACAAACGCCCACAGCCCTCTTTACATCTTACGAGCAAGACTTCCGCCATATTCTAGCTGGAATAAAGGAAAAGCTTGAGGCGACTGGACATGGAGGTGCGCAGTTGCGCAGTTACCATGTGTTGGGATTTTGAAGGACTGATCGCAAACTATTCACTTTTTAGAACAAAGAAAAGCCGTCTTACGAAAGGTAGAAATTGAACTAGACGAGGCTGATGATATAGTGCGTTCAAAAATACATGTCGGCTCTGGGAAAAACTCAACGTTTCCTCCCTCTCCAAGGTCTCCGCTCTCGAAGTCGAGATTCAAGGCATTCCACAGTCAATTAAATCTCAATACGCTTCACGGCTCAAGCAGGCCAAGGCTGATCTAACGCAATTCAAGAAGCTCGCCAAGGATGTCCATGCGCAACAGTCTCGCGCTGACCTGCTTCGCAAAGGAGGTGGAACCTCAGACGACCCTTACGGCGAGCGTAGCGATAGGGAACGACTGCTTGCCGGTTCACAAATACTTGAGGATGGAAGCAGGCGCCTACGAGATACACAAAGGATCGCACTTGAAGCTGAAGATCAGGGCGCAGATATATTGAGAACGCTGCGGGGACAAAGGGAGACGATTGAGGGTGCACGAGATACTGTAAGACTTTCCTCCTGCTTTAATTACTCTTTCTCGTATCGTTCAAACAACACCTGTTACCACCATGACCTTTTAGCTTCAAAGAGCGGACACGAATATCGATCGCGCCTCTGGAACCATCAACAAGATGATCAGACAGTCAGTCGCTGGTCAATTGTCCCCATTTCACCATCACTGAAGTATATTTCACTGGACAGGATGTACAAACAGCGAGTTATTCTCAGCGCGATGACAGCGTTCATCATCTTGCTTGTCATCACCATACTATACTTCAAGTTGGTTCGATAGCCCGTCATCATTCGCACATCGACCAGCTTCGTTTGGTTTTCAACCTCGTCGCTCTCTAACATTCTTGGACTTTCCTGCATACCTTCAGATGCTTGCATCAAACAGGGACCTTATTTCCACGTCTTACTTATATCCCTGTATTTCCGCAATGCCGCGTATGTTTATTTCACTTCCCTATCTGTATCACGCACTATCAATTAACATTATTACTGCTTTGCTTCCGCTATTGTGAGGGCACTGAGATCCGCATGTCGAGGATTTGGGCATGATGATACTACCTATCTGGCACGGTTTCCTCTTCCGAATCTAGACCCTCGAGGCTGACACCGCATGATGCAACATATTGCGATTCTGCGTCAATTTTACGGCCCTTACGCTACGCAATGTGGGCCCTCAATGCTTGGGAACATAATGCTTGTGTCATCTCATTCGTCTGAAATCGGCTTGCCACTTCTACTTGATAAGGAACGAATCCCAGTGCCAGTGCGAGGCTCATCTTGGGCTAATCTATTCTACTAATGAGTAGCAATTACTAATATTCGAGGTGTTTAAACAGCTGGTCTTCGCTCCGCTTCCCTCATGGCTTTGGCTATGACCCAGTATTTCACCGCCCGGCCTATGGATGTGTCTTCCCACACCTCTGGGTCCGAAAAACGACCTTGATCTATTTCATCCCAGTGGCTGTATACGAAACGTTCTGGGAGTGATTCACGGTAGTCCTGTCGAAAATCGCCTCCAATGATGTTCACTCGCACAGATTGCGTGAAATGCGCACGAAGAAACTCGTCACTCAAGCGCACCGATTCATCTGCGGACATGACGAGATTCCGGCGGAATTCTGGTGTTTCCGTATCGCGTACACCGAAATAGATGATTCTATAGTCATCCTATAAATCTTCAGTGAGGGACAGGTTTTAGGTGGGTTTCCAGGGCTTACATCGACATCGACTGCAAGCTTATGACTCCAAAGCAATTTTGCCGCGTTGACGCTGGTGACAATGCAGTTGTGAATATTTTTGAGCGCCCCCGCTGCTATTTCAGGGTTATTGAAGGGTTGATATTTGAGTTTGTCAAATTTCTGTCGGTCAATGAATGGGTTGATAGTCTGAGGTTGAACACGAAGTTGGTATGATCGTCCAAGTGAGCCAGAAATAAACGTCACCATATATTCGCAATGAAGGGGCAACACCCATGTTGCTTGGAGATTTTCTTGAGCCGAGCCCATGATGAATGGGCAATCATTGCCGTCCCTCTGCATAGCTGCAGTCTTCAGGCTGGTTGAGGGCTTGAGAACAAAACTTCAGATGACGATCCAATTCCCAAGAAGGTTCATACTTTTTCGAACAGCAATTCAGTCAGATGAGGATAACTCTTGGTGATATAGTCGATTCCAATATCAAAGTAGAGCGTTTTGCGAAAGGCATAGGATAAATTATACGTGCGAGGGGATCCGTCTAGCATATAATATCATAAATACCAGTATTTTCCAGGTATATAATTTTCATGAGAATCATACCTGGTTGAAACAGTCCATAATCCCCTGGCCTAATGAAATCATCCGAAAAGCGGGACAGCGCCTTCGTGCCCCGATGGTGCACATCAGTCGAAATGACGAGGTCGTATTCCACTTCAACAGGGAAAATAGCATAATCGAACCATCTCCCCTCCTCAGAGTATGGAGCATATTCAGCCTGACCACAGATGGCGATATCGACCCATCGGTACATAGCCTTTGCCGACATCAGTGTTTGAGCATCAAGGTGCCAACCTGCATTCAAACATTGTATGATGGGGGTTGTAAAACTTGAAGACGTACTCAAGAGGATTCTCGCAGTCGTGCCACACCACACAAAAACATTCCTTTCCTCGATTCTGGCTTTCTCGGAGCAGATCTGTAAATTATTGGTGGGGATCTCCGAGCTAGCAGCTGAATTGGACATGTCGTAGAGAGATAGGCTTGAAGGAAGTAACAATGGATGTCTGGTCGCAGCACAGCGTGTTTATATAACTTCTGAGTTGGAATTCGGATCTGATACGTGGTAGTCGATGCCAGTGAGTAGATAATAAACTGTTATTGTAATCCCACGTTTACGTTATGCAATCGCTGCTGCTTTGAGGGTGTACAATACAGGGGAGGTTGAACAAAAAGAGAATATGCTAATTATGAGGTTTTGGCGGTGCCCTCGAATCCTATTAATTGTCTTTTTGCACACACACACCCACATCGGTGCATATTCATCATAATCATTTTGCCACGAAAAGTTTTTTCTCCAACCTGGTGAAACACGCCACCTCTACGGAATCAGTGATGATAGCCTGTAGGGACTTGATGAGGACGGTTCTAAAATATATTATTCCTTTCAGATTTCTAAACGAGGTCCCCGTTTCGTTAATCGGGAGAATTCAACTCACACATCCCTGTCCCCTCGATGAGAGATCCAGTGATCCCCTTTTTCGAACTGTCACAGAGACTATAGTCACAAGTTCACCTCGAAGCAGTCATTGAGCGAGGTATAAAGAGGATGCGTTACAAATTTACTGTCGAGTAGAACATCCACATCATCCAGCCCACGCCGATCATAAAGCTTTCAGAAATGGACTCCGAGGAAGTCATCAAAGTCAACACCGAAGGCAGAAGTTCCGAGTATCTCAACGAGGAGCGACGCAATGTCACAGTGTGGTGCAGCTCGTTTAACTTCTCAGATGAACTTGGTATTTTTGGCGGTTAGTTCCACGTGTCTACAAATGTTCAATCTGGAGTACTCATTTTGTACAGGCTGTCACACAAGAAATTCGTTGCGAATCAACGCATTCTGTGAATGGATGGTTCTTTTGATAAAAGGTAGCTTATACGTTCCATAAAATTGATTTTTAACCAAGTCCGTAGAACACAAGACTGCTGAGAACTACGTTTTCGTATCAGGGCCCGATCCTCGAATAGATCGTCGAATTTTAAACATCAAGGAGCTCTTAACAGTCGAGCACCTTGAAAAACTGGGCGGGAAGGTTCTTGATAGGCATAGCGAAGAAGTTGTGCCAGAGGGTCATTACTACATATATTCCAGGAGTGAGCCGATTCAATTGTCCGAATCTTGATTTTTTTTACTCATAAAGTGCATAGAAGATGCCAATACACTTGACCATTGTTGGCCAGTTTTATGCTCAGGATTGCCACCTCCTCGGAATAATAAAAAATTTGCTTTGACCGTGCCAAAACCCAAGCCTTCCAGGGTACGCCTGCAACAGTCTATCGATGAATGCGCCCTTATTAATAATTGGTTTGCAAGAGCTCTGAATTCGCCCCAGGCGTAGGAGACAGGGACGGCAAGTGTGTGCTCACTCAGTTTGATGCCGCGAACCGAAAGCGCGGTAAAAACTTTGTCCCATTCCAGGCGGCACACGTGTATCCCTTTCACGCCATCGGAAAGGTATGTGTGGTTGTTGATCGGAACAGTTGACAATTTTGTTCAACATAGGCATACTATGAACAACTACTCATTGATCCACATCTGATAGCGATACCCAAGGAGCACGGAGATACCCCCAAGAATGGCATGCTTTTGCTTTCAGGCCCTCACTTATCTTATGATGATTTTCAGTGGGGGGCTTGGCCGACTTCAGTCAGTCTCTTTGCTCGATCTTGGATTAGTTAGCTGAAGAAAATTCCATTCAAATTGGAAGACTTCCCGTTTACTGCTTCGAAGAGAATGGAGCAGGCTTTATGGAAAAGTACGAAGAGTGGGGATACCCGTGCACCGAATTGCAATTCTACGATCAGTCGGGGCAGCTCGTGCAGCTATCAGAGACTTCGGGGGATGATAATTTCCCCTATCTATGTATGTTTAAAGAACATTTTAAACTCTGCCTCGTGACGCATTTTCGAGGTCCTGGTCGACAACCCTCGAGATTCAGGCAAACGACCGAGAAGCGGATGTAGTAGCAGAAGTAGAACTTGAGCTAGACCTGTATACTTGAATAGATGTATCTTGGCACAACCTGATGCAGTTGTTTCTTCGTTTGCATAGGAACGGCAATGAGTACTGACTGGCGCTTGCGCCGCTAAGATTGTGTAATTCTTCTCACAGCTCGTGACGACCACCGCGCTCCACAACAACGCGCGCTTTTCATATATATACGGAAAGCCGGAAAGAAAAAAAAGTTATGTGGCGATGTTAGGCATTGAAGTTGGGACCAGCCGCCCATCGGCAGCTCTCGGTCGTTTCTATGCCGCTTTGTTATGCTGCGTCGACATGCGATTAGGGGTGTTCAATTCTCAGATCTCAACTCGTAGCTCATCTCATAGCGTCAGGTACGACAAAAAGTGGTGGGATGAGCTTGATGAGCTTTCGCCGAGAATTGAGGGCACCTAGCTCATCTTTCCGCTCGTGAATTTAGATCCGCCGGAGTTGGAAATCTGCCGAGATGCCACTTGACCGTAAAATGACCTTGTACACTCGATGTGTACATGAAGGAGATGCGCTGTGAGTGTGCGTTTAATGTCAAGCTACTCCTCCTCCGAGTCTGCATCTCGCCCTATTGCTGAAGCAATATTCTACCAAACAGCTTGGATTGACAAAATCACAGTAATATAATTAAACTCCTCATTATCTAAAGTAAAATCATTGTCCACTGAATTGTTGACGAGGGAAGAAACGTGCAGCAAAGCTTCTGCAATTTCCAAAAGCTCCTGCTGTATGGCAGTCACAGTCATTTTTGGCATGCTAGTGATTCGAGATGGATGACGGCTACAGTTTCTACTATCTAATCACAAGTGGAGATTGATTTACCAGCGGGCCTTCAAAGTTCTGCGCTGGTTGAACAACTTCCAATGAGCAGTGCTCATCATGTAGCTCATCAATCAGAGTTCATAATGGTGTACCTGACGCTATGAGATGAGCTACAAGTTGAGATCTGAGAATTGAACACCCCTATTTGCCAAGAGGTGTCAGATCATGGAATTTTGTATGTCGATCTGGTTGGCTAGCAAGGGTCACAGGGAGTTCCAGCATGACAACCGAGTCAGTTTGTCATCCCTCGCATCACGCGCATCAACTTGCAACGAAAGTGCCACCACAGAGGCTTTAGTGGAGAGATTTTGCATATAGAAGTATAAAACACTTGAAATATATTGAATTAACAATAAATCATGGTACAGCAAATGAAAAAAGTGTTGCAGAACACAATTTACAAGTTTGTAGATGATTTTCACTCACGAAAATCATTATGTCCCTGTGTTCAAACTGTGTTGGTAAACTGTGATTCTTGGAGGGCAATCATTTTGATTATCAGAGATTTCTCTGCGGCCCTTTCTGCGACAAGGTTCCTGCAATTTTGAGTGTAAAACTGCTGCATTACCATGCTTATTCTCCAGAATGTCCAACAAATTGCATTATTAAATTCTTCAACTGCTTGCTTTTTTCCCTATCAGGATGCTTTTAGAGGGGTTTACAAGGTTTTCATGAGTCAACATGATGGTGGACGAAGGATTGTACGACACAGATTGCCTGTCAACACCCACTGCCGCACAAGCAACATGCAGAAGTTGCGACAGGGTTAGCATGATCAAAGCGTGATGGTGGTGTTGGCCGTGGACCAACTCCCACAGAGGAGGGGGGGTTTGTCACATGTTACATTCAATCACTTGACTTTGCCAAGCCCTGACATGTACGATTGGCGAAGATCTGACATCTCTTGTGATTCACGGTCTCAGAGCTCGGACTCCAGTCCTCTTTTACAATAAGATCTTCTCTTTTAAAGACATATGCAGGATCCTAGACATCTTTTAATCACTCAAGAGTAGGATGTACATACTAAATTGCAGGTGGCACCTGCATGTGATAAATGTGATGAAAGTTCAAAAGCAAATCAAGAAAGATTAGATTTCTGTTTGGCCTCGGTGTACGTGAGAGGCAAATGGATAGGGTACAACAATAAAGTAGACTACATATATAGCAAAATGTAAGTAAATGCCAGACAAAATCACATGAAAGAAATAGTATCCAGCGGAATGCCGCAGGCATCGCAAACACTCACAACAATCAATATCAATATTCCAACAAAATGAAAGTACTTACTACTGACTGGCCTAGCTTTCAGCCTTCATAATTGTCCATTTTGTGTTTCTAGCAGAGTGTTCAAAAATTTATATTATTTGGCTTCAGTCTCCTCAAACTTGAAAGTCAATTCCTTTGTCTGTGCTTTCTTAGAAGACACCTTCTTGTTCTGGGCAGTAGCATCAGTCGGAAATTTCCAGGGATGGTTGTGACTGGTTGTAACAGGTCTAAACCCTTTCAACCACCAGTTACTCTTATTACCTGTCTTAACTGGAGAGTCACCAGTTGCAACCAGGCCACAACCCTGGCCAGCCATTACATTATTCTGTGACTTGTCTTGACTATTTTGTACCTTCAAAGGCAAAAAAGCACAGAGAGCCATCCAAGGTAAAGGGTAAAGGCAAAGGCAAGCACCGTCAGGAGATTCCAGAAGGGTTGGATGAAGATATAGTCAGTGTCTGAAGGTCCACACATAGTAAGCAAATGCAAATCAGAATTTTACATGCTATGGTACTTGAATTTTCAATGCATTTAATACTTGCTATCATGGTCTCTTTCACAGTACACACATCATGAGATGGCATCATGAGACAATAATCCCTGTCAAGTTGAACTCTTTGCAACCAAGTGTGGACTTGGTTACAGTTGTAACCAGTTGCAACCAACTCTGTTTCCCTTCATATTTAGGTCAATCATGACAATAATCAAGACTATTTGGTCTAGTGGAAATTATGCTCTGAAAACCTAGTAAATCATGATTTAGAGATCAAGAGTTTGAATCCTCATTGACTCAACAACTTAATCCAACAGTAATAACCTAAGTGGCTCAATAGATAGTAGAATCATGTCGAATACAATACATACAATATGATATGATACAAAAATTACAGTAAGTAAGTAAGATGAACACAATACAAAGTAGGTAATACAAGATATGATACAATAATTACAGTAAGTCAAATGCAATACAAAGTAGGTAACACAAGATACAATACAATACAATATGATAAGTACAGTATGTAAGTATAAATACAAAACAAGTCAGTACAATACAATGAGTTGTTGTGTTTGCAGGTGCACCAGACAGTCCTGAGATAGCAGGGGTAGGAGTGGAAGTAGGAATGGGAGTAGTGACGGCAGGTGCTGGAGTGTGCTGGTTGATGTCATGGTGTACAGGCACAGGTATAGATCCTAGAGTTGGGCCAGATACAGCATATGTGGTGGGAATGATAGTAGGGGCAAACTGCTGTGTGACAGCTGGGGCTGGGGCTGGGGCTGGGGCTTGGGTCCACATATGTGTCTGCCCAGGCACAGGTATAGGTGTAGGAGCATGTGCAGGAGCTGGAGCCAGAGTAGTTGGGTTGTATTTGTCAGCTGGAGCCGGAGCTGGTATGTGTGTACTTCTGGGCACAGCAATAGGTATGGCAGTGTGGACAGGAGCATGAGAAAGTGCAGGGGATGGCATTGTATCTGGATCTTGTAAGTATATGTGTGCAGGCACAGCCATCAGTGCAGACTGTGTGGTAGTTGTGACCAGTGCCAGAGTGAAGTCACGGTTTGTGTCTGCAGTAGTAAAACCAGGGATCCAAGCATGCATAGATGATGATGCTGGTACACTTATAATGTTGGGAATAAAATTGAGTAGTCGTTCACTTTCCATGTCCAAGTCAGCTGTGGATTCTGGTTCGATATACTAGTGATAGAATTCAAAGAGGGCCTTTCCAAATGGGAGTCCTTCATTCTTGAGTATAAGTGATTTTTATTGTTCCCTGTACAGAATACATGTAATCTTTCCTGTATTGCTGAGCTCTGTATCAGGGGAGATAGCACAACAAAACTAGATAATCCAGTCAGTTGTTGAGTGAAGGAAAATTTGTTAGTGATGAATGAAGTACCATGACTGCAATGGCTGTGATTGCGTCAGGAGTGACTGTATTTGCCAAGTAAAGTTGTACATTTGTCTTTGGTCATGCATATTGACCTGTACACAAAATTGATTTGGGACCAAAGAGTACAGCCTTTAAAGCCTAGTATTGTGTAAGTGATGGTATTACAGCTTGTAATGTCACAAAATTACACCCACTATTGCAAGATTAGATACCATAAATATACAGTTTAAATCCTTTTGGCCATTAGGGAAGATAGTGGGAGAATATTTTGCACACTTGTTTGGATCCAGTGGGTCTCAAAGCAATGCCTGAAATTCTGGGACATTTGTGTGATCATATGATGCCACAAGTCTTGGATACACATACTCAATGTGAGAAAGGATGACAGGCAATATCTTTGTTCATAGGTCACTGTAAGTAGCCTTGCATTTCTTTTGATGCGCAATCTCAAACTGTCACAGTATTAGACTCAATACACTGTTGCACTCCCAAAGATGGCCTTCACATACTGTTGAGGCAAAGAAACTGTGTGGTATCCAGGGGTGAAGGACACTTGGTGAAAATTCATACACCTCAGCCTGAAGTCCAATCACCTTTGTCTGTGATGTGAGGTAACAATCCTTGTTCTTTGAAGTTGCACCAGCAGGGAGGGGTTGGTGAAGGTTGAGGGAGAAATTGGATGGGAGGAATAGCTTATTTGCAAGAGCAAAGGCATGCCCTGTGTTCTTGATCAGTTCTTCAAATTCTGCCAATTGTGGAGGTGTGGTAGAGGCTGTTTGTTTGTGTCTTTGGCTCTTTGTTTTGGTAGCTTTTGAGCTGTAATACAGATAATGGGCATGGAGTATTTTTGAGAGATAGGAAATAACGTACAGCTTTGTAGTCTTCAATAGTAGCCAAAGGTCCTACAAGCTCACTCATAGGTCAACACTTGTCATCAAAATCCAAGTCACATTCTGGTTGATCATCCAATGAGCCAGCAAAATTAAACTCCTCTCCATCAGAAGACCTGAAATGTAATTGGAAAGCAAGAGAAGAGTCTGAGGATAGAGATCAAGAAGAGGCTTTCAGAGTGCATATTGCAGAACAGAAAAAGACAACCTTTATACACATCCTTTGACATGAAAATGTAACTGAAGCAACTTAACAAAGCTATAGAATGACTCTTAAGACCCTGCCATGTTAAATTGGTATGGAAATGAAGGGATTTATTGAAGTGCATGTTATTAAGATGTAATCTAGGCAGATAGTTTAATATAAAATATGAAGAGTGCAAGATTGATATGACTTACTGATCTGAGCCAAGAAAAATAAATTGGAAGGTGAAGAAACATATCTGGTTCTATAGTATCTAATAGGTGGAACTCATTTGCATTTGTATAATGAGGGACAATGAATGCTCCATGGATAATTGAATGAAGGGGTATAAATCTCGTTTCTAATGATGGCTGAGCCTGCAAGTGCACAACACCCAAGTCCTTCTCCTTCTGACATAAAATACCAGTCAGGGCTGTTATGGAATTGCCCCTAGGACGGCCTATTATTTTCTTTTTTCACTTTATACAGTACTCAATACTCTAGTATTCCTTCTACACTATTTTACTTTACTTTATATTACTATATGTTACCTTTACTTTCTGTTACTATTACATCTACTTTACATTTACTGTATATTTACTTTATCTGGGAAAGATAAGATCAGGGGATAAGATATCCCTCTTATCTATATTAGATACTTACTTATCAGCCACCCCACATGGTTACCACATGCCCTGTATGGACTTACATGTAGGGCTGACTGTGCATTGACTGTGCATGGACTTTCCTGTGGGGTTGG
>JABCKI010000442.1:0-12756 GCA_018282025.1 Sphagnurus paluster
TATTGCTGAAGCAATATTCTACCAAACAGCTTGGATTGACAAAATCACAGTAATATAACTAAACTCCTCATTATGTAATCATTGTCCGCTGAATCGTCGACGAGGGAAGAAACGTGCAGCAAAGCTTCTGCGATTTCCAAAAGCTCCCCCTGTACGGCAGTCACAGTCTTTTTTGGCATGCTAGTGATTCGAGATGGATGACGGCTACAGTTTCTACTATCTAATCACAAGCGGAGATTGATTTACCAGCGGGCCTTCAAAGTTCTGCGCTGGTTGAACGAGCAGTGCTCATCATGTAGCTCATCAATCGAAGTTCATAATGGTGTACCTGACGCTATGAGATGAGCTACGAGTTGAGATCTGAGAATTGAACACCCCTAGTAGTTCCCTGCTTTGGGGTACGACACGTGGGTATGGATCTAGAAGTTTGGAGCACGAGGACTTATCTCTTGATCAGGTTGACATGTTGTGGACTGACCCATCGGAGAAGAGCAGAGGACTAGAAGCGACAGAAAGCGATACGCAAGCATCGCCATCGGATCTCATTGGATACAGAGATAATGTACCGTATAGGGATAATGGAATAAAGGAATGACGTCATTGGCACGAAGTCCTCCAGGTTGTGCATGTCATGTAAAACTATAGAAAGACAGTGGTGGATCGCGATCGGTGGAGATGAGAGCGCATGGGAAAGATTGAAGATGGGAATTCAGCAGAAGAGAATATAACTAAGAGTGAGAAAGGTATCGGGTGCACGCAGGGGAAATCCACGCTCAGTACACATACAGTTCGCCTAGGAGACGCTATAAACACGCATGATCCCGTAGAATGGTTGCTAGTAAGCATGTTCGGGGCCTGTGAACACCTTTTCCGAGATCCCGTTGCTCGCGCGCCGCTCAGTGCACAAAAGCGAAAGCACGAAAGCAGCTACAAAACCAGTCCGACATAAACCACACCTGCAACGCCACATCCTCGACGCCCTGATCGTCGTAGAGCCACCGCCAATCAATCGTATCGATCCTCCTTTTCGCATCCCACCAATGCGATGCACGTCGCAAGATAGGGGGCTTGATCTCTAAGAAGGGTCTCCGCGCCATACCCAAGCCCACTGACCACCCGATGGTCTATCGCCGCTCCGAGCTACGCCATATCATCCAAAACACCAAGCCCTACGGGCGGAAAGAGAATGGAGTTAACGGGTCGCCTCACGATCGCGATTCGGGTTCCGACTCTTCGTCTGGGTGCTCCTCGTACCATTGTTTAAGCCATGATTCCGCAGTGTTGTACTCTGCGTTGACGAGAGGCAATATTTCGGTTATCTTCTCAAGTGCAACGCGTTCGGAGAGGTCTATATGTGCCTCCTCGTCTCGCCGTTGGCCGTAATGCTGTATCTTCTCGCAGAGATCCTGGACCTTGAATAGGCCCAGGGCAGCAGAAGATCCCTTCAAGAAGTGGCCAAGGGAGGAGAGTTGTCCGAGGTCTTTCTTTTTTCTAGAGTAGATATGTTACATTTCTTTGTTAGTATGGAGACAAGGCGTGAGATGGAGGTGGTACGGACAGAGCTTCATCCATCTCCTTGAAAGTATTTTCTGCCTGAGTGAAGTATGCCCAAGCCATGCCTCTTGAGAACTCGTGCGATGCTTCTTCATCGAGATCGAGTATCTGCTGGAAGGTCTCGATGTCGATGATCTCGGCATCGGGAGGGACCTGGGAGAGCTGAGGATGAGTGATGCCACGGAATGATGATCGATTGACGCACCTGGGCTGCTGGCGGCTCTGGGGGTGGTGTTGAGGGTTTCTTGGGGTCCGGTGCTGACTTGGGGGGCGACGGAGGCGGAGCCTTGGACCGCGCGGTGGACGGCGGGGAAGGTGGCGGGGAGGGCTTAGGGGCAGGATTTGGTGATTTGGGAGGAGGAGATTTGGGAATAGGGATTTCAGAGTCCTTGGGCATCGTGGACGGATGTGCGCGGATGCTCGTCGTCGACATTCCCGACTTGAACGATTGTCTGATTTAATGATTACCCACATGACGTAGACTATCCCTGGCACGTGATGCTACCATCATTCAGGGCTGGGTCACCGTGCCGGCCGTGTAGTACTTGTCTAGGCGAACCTACAAGCTCCCAGAATCCCCGGAGCCTTTTTGCTGGGTGTACTGCTCCATTGCCTTGCTTTGCTTTGCAACCTTTCTTCTCATGGAAAGCCTATTTTTCGGCCATTCATATCCGATTCATATCCGCACATCAGTGTCATCACCCCTCACGGTCAACGCCACACTCTCCTAATCAAATTTCGTGGGATGCTATGATAACTCAGCAAGTAGGAGTAATCCCGCATATTCCATTAGGGTATAAAAGAGTGTTTCTTTTGACAGACCCGTGTTCACAAGGATAGCCACTTCTCAGCATTTCCGGCATCGTCGGATATTCGTTCAATAATAGATACATTATGTATCTATTAAATAAACGACCTAATTCCACTGTGGAGGTCGTGAGCCACCAGGTCATTCGATCTTTTTTTACCTGTCTCGCCCACAAAGTAGCTATCAATAAGCTTTGTTCAAGTATGACGTCGGTCCTCATACCAATTTGAAACTTTTGCATCCTATGATATTCATAATCACCCGGAGCCTTTTTCCTGGGATTACTACTAATCCGTCTCCTTTCTTTTCTTTCCAATATATTCATCTCCTTTAATTTGCTTAGATGACTGGAGCCAGTGTGGGGCGCCCGAGACTCGCTGAGCTTCGATGGACAAAGTTCAATTTCACTATGTTTAATCTGGCCCTGTCCCCTCGTCCCGACTATGCATTGATGGTTACGCTACCTTTTTTATGGGCACATAAGTATTAATAACAGTTAAAAAAACACTTAGAGTAGTTCAATTACAATAATACTCTCAAGGAGGCCTTCATCCTTTGCCTTTGGAAGGAACCCCCACGAGAGTGAGGTGGTGTTTACGGTGGTGGAGTATGAGACTAAGTATCTAGTGATTTTTTCTGGTACCTGAGGTGTATCGTTTTTGGACGGGGTAGTATAGTTCTGACTTCCTTGGTGACTAGGTGAGATAGTGTTCTCCGATAGTACCTCCACTGGCAATTGTCCAGGCCCATACTTATTGCCCTCTACTCCATTCCAGTTCTACTCCTCTCTTCTTTCGCAATCGCGCGGATCCCGGAAACCATATTATTCTGCTATTCCGTCATATCTAGACTTAGAGCTGTTCATCTCCGCACATCACTATAAGTTACCATCAACGCCACACCTGACCTAATCCAATTTCGAAGCACGGCACGATTACCATGGTATCCGTTCAAGTAGCTAGCTTTAGGTTGCCTCATACTATATTTAGTGCATAAATTTCATATTTAACCCCAGAAAAGAACCCTCAACCTGTGGAAAAAGGGTCACTCCATGAATCCACTTTCTAGGTTGATATTTTGGCGGCCAGGAACCCGTTCGACATTTTCTACCCTGTCTTGCATACACCACATTTTTAAAGTTCACTGTTTGATAAATGCCAATGGATTAAACCACCGAAATTCCAAAGCCCTAATTTTTAACGGCAGCTTTGGCACATGCATTTATCCCAAAGTTTAAAAATGAAGCCATTGACTTCTATTTGTCTTCGCGATATTCTTCAACTTGATATTAAAATTACCTTGATTTAATATTTCAGCGCCCCTGCGCACCGTCCCATTCACGCTAGTAGAGCCCTGGTCAAGGACCATTGAATTTGATCAATGCCTTCGACCGACGCAGGGCGCGCCGGAATGAGATCTATAAAATCTCGCTTATACATCCTGATCAGCAGTGCGCCACTGGAAGAATTAAAATCTCCAATGGGCTTGGGTGGTTTTCGCGAGGGTCACAGAAACCAGTACCCAAACAAGGTATTAGAGATCATCGCAGAACCTTTGCCTTTGTAGTATGCATCCGTAAACAGATCAACTCAGATGCACGGTATTTACAGTTCCTGTCCGCTGTACACCCAGTTGATCAATGGTCTCGAGGGTCACCAGGTCGAAGTCGTTGAGCATTTAGCTTGCGGAAACCACCGTTAACGGGATTTTTTCAAGGGTCGAGGCCGCTCCAGGAAAACAATCTAAGCCCAGGGGTAACGGCCCTGTTCTAGATTTGCATGAGTCATGGCACTGGATGCGAGCGTTCAGTATCAGAAAAATCCCTAGCAATCGACTTGTGCACCCACTACTCATCGCCATAGCGATAATCGCCACATCGTTGCAAATCGGTGAGACCATCTGAAGACACTCGTCCAAAAGCTTATCAACCTTGAGATCAGATTACTTTAGGAAGCACTACAAGAACGTCGTAAGTACATATGATCCCAAGGTCGCATTAATCATGAGTTTCCACATACTTGAGTAGAAACAAGTGAGATAGAGGAACGCACTTGAGATCTGAATAACCATCGAATACTGTTTGAGAGGAGTGACCCATGGTGTGCGAGGTGAAGTGCACGAGTGTTAAGATCAACTTCAACTTGAAACTCTCATATACACTTCATTTACCCACTCGATCAGATAGATTCATATTGCACAGTAATATCAGCGACAGCACCCTTCGAAGGCTTCATATCAAAGGGGACCCTTCCGTCGGGCAGCGGAAAGCCCATCTCGCCCTTCAAACCCTCATAGAATTCCTTCGTTAACCCTGCCTTTTCCCGATCTTCGACGTTAAATGGCCCTTTAACGTCGCCTCTCCAGCCTCGCCGAACTTCTTCTCTGAAAGCAAGGATCGGATCGATGTTGCCTTCCTGCTCGCAAATCCAGGTGAACCAGCGATGCCCCGACGTCACATGTGTCACTTCGTCTGCGTGTATGATTTCCATGACTTTGACGCTCTCGATGTCTCCAGCCTTCCGGAATCGATCAATGGTGCCAGGGTTGACATCGAGGCCCCGCGCCTCGTGTACGAGGTGGATGATCGCTAATCTAGACCGCAGCGAGTTCGAAGTCACAGTCGCAGAATCCCACAGCGAGGCATGAACAGGCATCGTGCCGTATGGGGTAGAGGGTGAGATGGCGGAGAGCCTTGACGTCAGTAGGGTGCTAGAAACCAGACATTACTTAAATCGTGTTGAGGGTTGAAAACGAAACGCACAAGTGTTTCGACTCATCGAGAGCCATCTTCGTAAAGTCAGAGAAGAAAGCGGGGGGTATATTTGGGTGTGATGGACCGAACCGCGCAATGATATCCCAGCTTCGAAAGATTCTAAGTGTCTCGTTCTGGTTCAGAAAAAGAAAAAAAACAAACGCAAGGTCGATACTAAAGCAAGGTGTAAGTCTATGAATATGGAATAAAATAAGACAGATAACTTACGCCCATTGCTCAATATTGGCCAAGGCATGAAGCATCACTGCCCGATTTTTTCTATTTTTCACCTTGCCTGGATCGACGGTGTTCCTAGTAAAGTTTTCTCCGCGGGGCGGAACATCTGGGGGACATGGTGCGTTTGGGGATTTGTGCCCTATTGACGTCAACTTCCCAGTGCGAAAGAGGTTAACGGCCTCTCGGGTACGCTGAACCTTGTATAAAATCATGAGAAATCCATCAAGTTTCTGGCTTCACTCATAATTACTTTGAGCGTAGGATTAGGTGTGTTGAGGATCAGCACGGCCCATTGCATAAGTGTCTTCGGTGGGTTGTCAATCGGTACCACTGGCTCCTCGATCATGGATCCAGCCGCGGCGGTTACGGGAAGAAGGGGTAGTGCATGACGAGGTGGCGGGTCAGCAAACTCTGAAAGTGTCAAAAAAGCATAGAAAATGAGGCTTTTTTTTCTTTGACGAATTTGTTCAAGTACCTTCAGAAACGGGTCGAAGCTCAACGAGACGCCATTCACTGCCGTCAGCAGGTGTCTCTACATAGACCTTGTCAATACCGTCTTCAGGATCTGCCTTCACTTCAACGTTGTAGGTACACGCCCTAAGGCCCGTCTCACTCTTCCCAGTGCGCAGATCGAAGTCGTATCTAGGCTGGACATTAATTTTCCGTGCGGAAGAATCAGGCAGACTCACCGGTGCCATGGACAGACTGCTACAACACTGATTTCAAACTCCTCTATGTCTGCATGCGAGAGATCTGCACCAAGATGGGGACAACTTGATTCCATAACGTAGATTTGATTGTACATAGGGTTCGTTCGAGGCGCCTCATTTGACTGTTCATCAGGCTCTGCCACAGAGGTGAAAGTTTCTGGCGTGAGTCTGAAGAGTATAAGCGAGTGGTATGTGCCCTCATGAGACCGAAGTGTCAGGAAAAAACGCGAGTGACTTAGTAGCCCTGTGAGCGGAGCTATCCTAAGACAACCATAATTAGTGGTAGTTGTGATTGCAGGGGTTTACATACACAATCTTATCCATCGCTGACCAAATATTTCAGCAGTAGCTGAGAACAAGTTCAAGAATGACAGAAAAGGTTCGAACGAAGATTAGATGCCGGATGTCGCATGCGTGACCAAACTTTCAATCGGGAGTCGGGATGCTTGCGTACCTTGAATTATCGCTACTGATACAAATCTAATGGACGTCATTCACTCGCGAGGCCAGTCACCCACCCACCTCCCTGCGTCCTTAATAAAACATCACCACCCATATTTCACCCCCGCAGAGGTGAAATATCTTTCTGAAAAGCAGCGCGGAAAACTCACAGAAACACAAGAGGAGAAGACTCGGCAGAGTGCATGTGGCTTCCTGGAGGCCCTAGGAGCGCGTGTTGGATTGTACGTTCACATATCTGAAAGATGCGCGGGAAGACTGAAGTAAACTCGATACCTGTAGCCCTCGGAGAACAATTGCCACGGCACAGAACCTGTACCACCGTTTTCACCTATTCTTCCCGCGGAAGGACTTTAACTATCACGTATGTTTGCGACCCTTCAACTTATGCCCCAGTACTGACGCTGTCCTGGTATACAGGATGTCTCTCTCGCAGCGTTGTACGTGTCTACGAAGATGCACGACACCCTAAAAAAACCTAGGGAGCTCCTCGCAGTTTCTTATGCGGTGCGCTTCCCCGAGCTCGCTGCCAAGTCGAAACATCCAGGGGGAGACGTAGACTTGGACATGATGGACCCTCAGGTATGTAAGGTTCCCAGTCTTTCTTCAAGGACACGACAGCAAACCTTTCTCAGGTAGTTGAGAGGGACCGACAGCGCCTTTTGGCGATTGAGAGGCTAATATTGGAGACGATATGTTTCAACTTCACATCGAGAATGCCTTTCCCATATGTCATTAAGATGGGGAGAGCTTTAAATGGTGAGTATGAAACTTTGACATAGCGAATAGTCTAACACATCATTCAGCTACGAAGAAACTTACACAGCTGGCATGGCGTCTAGCTGTTGACTGGTATGAGATTTTTCATTAAATTCCACCCACAAGTTCATTAGTATTTGAACAGTTACCGAACGCTGCTCCCTGTGCAATACCCGCCGCACACTATTGCACTTGGCAGTATATACGTCGCAGCACTACTATCATCGTTTGAACAACCAGTCTCACTCGGCCAGGACGACTGTTGCCCCAGTCAGGACATCGCGGCGTATCTCGGAAAACATGGGGATTGGGAAAAGAGGTTCCAATCTCAGGTGGAGGATTTGGAAGGTATGTCGTCTCTCTGTGGTTTATTCTTGATGTAAAATTTGTTTCTAGTCATTGCACACGCCGTGATCGACCTTATACTCGGATCTACGCAGAACCAATCAGCCAATACTTCACCCAGCACACCTTCCTCGCCCTCCCCACACCTCTCCAGCCGTCACCAATATGAGAAGCAAGCATATCCGCAGTATGCCTCCTCGCCATACAACGCCGACCAACTAATCCGACTGAAGATCGTCATGCGCGAAACTGAGCACCCCCCAAGAACACGGCAGCCCTTGGGAAATGCCGACCCCAGCGCACTGTATGGTGGGGACGACATTCCGCTGCTTGGCCGCAACGAGGGCACCGTCCGTTTCCTCTTCGGACCGCCTGGCTCCGTTCCGAGTGTTTAATAGTCTGTATTACTTATGCATGCTTATATTCTGTATAATTCAATTTTGTGTAAGATATTTTTATGGAATGTAAATGACACTAGTGTACGTACCATCTCCTTCCATTTCGGCGTCATTCTGCAGCTCGTAGCCGGCCCAGACAACCTCAGAACAACTGCTACAACCCACAAGATGGACTCCCATTTCCATGTCTGAGCTCGTGATGATATAGGTTCCACCACAGCGACACTGATACCGCCATAGACCCTCATCCTCGCTAGTCTCCTCCACTATCTCTTGAAATTCCTCTAGTGATACAACCTGCGCAGGCCGCGGCCCGGCCAGTGTACTGCGCTGAAGGGCTGAGATGTCGTAATGCTTCCTCAGGTTTGGTTCGGACAGTGTAGTGTATGCCTCTTTGATGAGAGAAACAGAAATCGGCTCCTGAGCAAAAGCTGTGTTTGAAATCTTATCTGGGTGGAAGCGAAGAAGAGCGCGATGGTAGGCGATCTTTATTTCCGCGGCGGAGGCATCTCTGGGTACTGACAATAGCTGGTAGAAATCAGGCTGGGATTTGGAGGTAGCCAGGGTGAGGGTCGAATCCAACTGAAAGAGGCTATTTTACACCTCCTGTCGTCTTTAATTTAATAGCCGGGTAACAACCGTACTTTTGAAAAAACGTAGAAAGCCTTGGCTACTGCAACACCGCCATGCTCTCAACCTGGTACAGCATTCTACCCGTATATATACCCTGCCGAATAGTTATCTACACGATCCATCCACCCATGCATTTCATCAAGACCCGTTCCCCCACACCAACTCGACAGACTCCAGTGCTCCCACCGGAACTATGGCTGCTCATCGCGCATCATCTTCCATACGAAGAATTGGAAAGCTTGTTTACTCTCAACCGTGTCTTCTACGCAGCTGTGATGGATATTCGCTATCATGACATAAACCTCCTCGAAGCAGATGCTTGTCGGTTTCTACGGAAAATTGATGCATTGAGGTGGGTCCACTTTGTTGCTTGGGTGTGGATGTTCGCGTCGATTCACCATACAACAATTTAGGTCAACTCAATTGGCGGCCCGAGTCAAAGTCTTGAAGCTTTGGCCATTCTCCTCGTGGAATGCCATACACGCAAAGTCGGCCGTACCGAAACCAGTAGCCGCCCCAATAAGGCATTGGACATCTAGGTTCCGCCTTAGAGTGACGCGAATTTTTTCGCGTCATGCTCCAATATCTCAAGTAATGCCTACCCCAGTGGCTTCAACTGTTAGAGAATTGGCGCCGTTAATTCTCATGTCATCTGCGCGGAGAGACCTCGAGGCAAGCTGCGTCGCCAAAAGCCTGGTGAATGTGACAGAGTTGAACATTTTGTGGCAGCCAGGGGCAGCCTCCCGCACCGGCTACAGTCCTTACTGTCCTATTCTCGCACAATTCTTGCCTGTCTTAGGCTGCAACCTGCTATCACTATCTCTCGATATACCCTCTAGCATCTTCGGCGCATTCGCACCATCTTCCACCCAATTTACTCATTTGAATAACCTACAGGAGCTCAAGATCAGGTTCTTTTTGGATATTGACAAGAATGGTAACCACGAGCACGTGCCAGAAAACATTGAGCCGCTGGCCTTCTTCATCAATGGGTTATCCCCCACTCTGGCGGCTCTGGAAGTTGAGACCTCTGGTCATATTCTGCTATCCTCCTTCTTTAATGCCATGACACCATTTCCTTGCTTGAAGAAACTTCGTCTTTTCATTCCCTTCGATCTCATTCATATACAAGATCCGTCCGGCTTGAATCGTCTTCTGAGGCATCATACGCTTACAGACCTCACACTTCGGTGTAGGCTTTGCCCTGTGCACTACCAGCCCCAGCTATTCAATGCTGGAGAATGGTTCAAACTCTGCTTCCAGGGCGTGTTTTTCGATGAAATCCAGAAACTCCAGCTTGGATTTGGTTATCCGTTTAGGATTGAGCCAGATCACCTGGAACCCATGAAGCCTCTTTCACTGACCACGACATCTCTCACTGTCATGGATGTTTGCCTATCTCATACTCAAGTTGTCGTGATGTTTTCGACTCTTGACTGGGCTCCCCTAACGTTTCTATCGTTATGGGTCGAAACCGTCAGCCCTGAGCTGATCGAATTACTGGCCGCGCAATGTCCTCGTTTGAACCGCCTTGTCCTAGAAACAGACAACATCAGTGCTGCTGAAGGAGACCGAATTCATAGTAATGAGGTGAGTTTCAAAACCATCTCAGAAGGTCGTTCGCAAACACAATTCTAGGTCGAGTTCGCCTCAGCCATGCGAGATCGTGGAGCAAGGCAGAGAGCATTGTATGAGTCCTGGAATCTGAACGATCTTCAAATCTGGAGATGGAGATACGGGCAGTCCCGGAGACTTGAATGGGATTTAATGAAGGCTATTGCTGAGAATTTCCCAGCAATCAAGAGTTTCGATGGATAGGGTGATACTGCGGTGTGTGCCTATCAACAAACGGTTCGATATATGGGAGCACGCCACTTCCTATAACACGGGTACACATAACCTGTAGCTGGGAATAGCAAAGGTCTGATGAAGGCTTTAGAATTTCTTCAGGTAATCAACACGATAGTGTAGAGTCAGGTGGAAATACACCAGATGCTTCAGTTTCATTTTGAATGTGATAAGAGTGCCATCGCTCTGCTCTGGCTGCTAGCTCTAAAGGGGGGAGAGTAAATATCACTATCTAAACTCAAAAGGACATATGTAGGTAGATACGAGATACAACTTCGGCACCCAAGTCCTAAAATTTGTGTCAAGAACATTGACCCCACATTAATAGTGCCCCCTCATAACAACGTTGCTAAAGGACCATCCTCCAGAATGGAACCTATTTTTATTCTCTAAAGAATTTACATAGTGAAGTGTGAAACAGGTGAGCCATGTTAAAACATAGATTGCAAGGTAGCTTGGTGACGAGAGTAGAAGTGACTCAAGAGCTATGCTTTCTGATGTACCATTCAAAACTACAGGATCATGAATGCAGTATTTTACGCAGGTTGTGTAGGTGCGCTCTTGAACCTGAACCACCACCATCTCCTTTATTTCCCACGGTTCACACCCTCTGGGATGGGGAGCTAGTCTCCCCTCCAGCCCCCTACACACTCCTTACCCCACTTGATGAAAGTTCAAAAGCAAATCAAGAAGGATTAGATTTCCGTTTGGCCTCGGTGTACGTGAGAGGCAAACGGATAGGGTACAACAATAAAGTAGACTACATATATAGCAAAATGTAAGTAAATGCCGGACAAAATCACATGAAAGAAATAGTATCCAGCGGAATGCCGCAGGCATCGCGAACGCTCGCAACAATCAATATCAATATTCCAACACCACTGCCCAGCCACCCCTCTGGCCAACTCACCGACCCTTGTGACCCAGATGCCCTCCCTAGCGTTCTGTGGCACCCCCAGCCCCCTCACCAAGAAGGCTCGGCAGCCAACCTCGTTTATTTGTGCAAAGGCTGCCCTCTAGGGACCCCCAGGGAGCCACCTAGGTTCTCCACCACCACCCGCTGCTTCAGCAGCATTTGAGGCCAACGCCTCACCCCCCCTCACCCCCCACCTCCAGGGGGTACCTGTCCACCTTGGCCTTGGGACCTCAAACCCCCAATCCCAATCGCCACGCCTCTCCCACGAGGCACCACTCAGCTTCGGCCACCTGTCCTGTTGGAATATTGGAATCAAGTGCGTGCAGCTGTATTTGAAATATGTTCACTCACGAGATTATATTGTTACTGCCTAGCCTTTTTTTTCTTATCACTCCCCCTCAAGATGTTCTGAATCCCTTTGCATTTGATATTATTTTACTACTTAAGTACCTATGATAAACACAAAGCCCCTCGCATGATTGCGAGGGTCCACTGCTATCCCAAGTGAGTAAGAGAGACATACTCATTTTAACACGTCCCCCCCGGCTACTCCCATGCCATGCGGAGCACTGCCACATCACGCCCACGCCCGGTGCTGGCCCCACTACGAACGGCGGTCAGGACATCCCTGACTGTCGCCACCGCCCTTAAAGCGGCACCCAAGCCCCTGCCCCTCAAAAGGCATTTTCTTTTTAGATCTCAACTATTTAGGCCGAGCCCCCGCCCCAGTCGGACAGCGGCATCAAAACCAAAGGCCTGACCACCAACATATCAAGTTGCCAGCTTGTACATACCTCAGGCCCCGGGAAGCTCCCATATATGTTTGTCCGGGAAATGCCCTGGATTTGGCCTAAAATCTGGTAGATTATTGACCTAAAATCCGGTATTTCAGGACAGGAATCTCAAAAAAATCGGAGCACGTGACTCAAAAAGCGAAAAAATTTGGTGCTGATGGGTCATGATCCTCCTTCGAAAATAGACTAAAATAGGTAAAAATGTCCTCAAATGTTGGTGCCGTCGGTAGGCATCGGTCATTAAGCGTTGGTAACATTCTGAGCAGCTACTGCACATGAAAATGTTTCATTTGGGCCTCAAATCTGGTATTTCTAGGACAAGGATTACGAAAAATTGCCGCCCGGGGGCCCCAAAATGCCCCCAAATCCGGTATTTTCGGACAAACATATAAGGGAGCTTCCCGGGGCCTCATACCTCGCGAGTCAAGCCTGGCCTCGTTCTGGGATTTATACAGTGTTTCACCGGTCCTTGATACAACCAAATGAAGATGCGTCTCGGAGAAACTATTTTACATAGCAAAAGAAAAAGAAAAAGATATGAAA